>CANXYC010121389.1:0-15929 GCA_948193065.1 Aleurites moluccanus | reverse complement strand
ATATATATATATATATTTTGCATAAGCATCACAAATACTTTCATTTTTGAGAACTAATTTTGGTAAACTACTAACCAAATCTCTTTTCAAAAGCTTGGAGATTACATCCATACTAGCATAGATTACATCCATACTAGCATGACTTAAACTTCAATGCCATAAGGATGAATCTTCACTTTTTGATGTAAACAAACAAGTATTTTCATAAGAAGTACTATTTAGGTACTTTCATTTTTTAGAACTAATTTTGGTAAACTATTAATCAAATCTCTTTTCAAAAGCTTGGAGATTACATCCATACTAGCATAACTTAACCTTCAATGCCATAAGGATGAATATTCACTTTTTGATGTAAACAAACAAAGATTTTCATAGGAAGTACTATTTAGGTCCACAACATAGATATTATCTTGGTGATATCGAATGAAAACTATCTTGTTAGTTTTGATATCTATCACTTTACACATAAGTGAATAAAAAATGACTCTATAACTAACATCACAAAGTTAACTAATGCTCAATAAGTTATGCTTTAATTTGTTAATAAAGAGTACTTTAGATATGGATACATCATCATTGCCTATTAAGCCAATGTCAATGACTTGCCTTTGGAGTTGTCACAAAAGCTTACATTTATATTCTTGGCCTTAAATTCAATGAATTTGGATTTATCTTCGATCATATGCTTGGAGCATCCATGATCTATAATCCAACTATCTTTTCTTGTCTTTTTAACTTATAAAACAAGAATTAATTTGTCCCTTCTTTCATATCCAAATTTCTTTGGGCCCATACATGTTTGCCATCCCTTAGGATTTGTCATTTTCTTTTCAAATAAGGTGTTAACCTTTTTTACTTTCAAATTTGTATGAAATCCTAATCCGGCCTTAGAAAAAATCACTCTTTGCGAAGCAATAATATTTTCAAGAGTTTTGCTTCCTTGTGTGAACTTACTTAAAAGTTCATTTGAGATTTTGAGCTCACTCTTTACTTTTTCATATTCACATAAGAGTTTTGAATACTCATTTTTCAAATTTTCAAGTTAAGTAAAGAGATTTTCATTTGAAGATGTTTCCTCAATTTTTAGTTTCAATTTAAGCAAATTTTTCTTTAAAACCTTATTTTCTTTTGAAACACATAAAATGTTCTCTATCAACTCATTAAAAGCATCCTCTAATTCAAGTAAAGTATAAGAGTTAGAGGTTACCTCATGGTCTTTATTTTATACTTCTTCATCTTCCATTGCTATAAAGTAAAGATTGATCTTTTCTTCAACTTCCTCATCAGAGTAATCTTTAACACTTGAAGTGTCACTACCACTCTAAGCCGTATAAGCCTTGTTTCTTTTTCTAAATTTCTTCTCTTTTCTTTCTTTCTTCTTATACTTGAGATTGGGGTAATCCATTTTCATGTGTCCCAGTTTCTTACACTCATAACATATTATTTCATATTTCTCATTTTGATTCTTCTTCTATTTGAGTCCCTTTCTTTTGAATTTGTTCTTTGCAACAAATTTGCCAAACCTTTTTGAAAGTAAGGTAATTTCCTCATCTTCATCTTCATCATTAGAAGAGTCTTTTTTTTTCATAGTTGCTTTCAAAGCAACTCCTTTCTCTTTCTTGAAAGTTATTTCTTTTTCTTTGTCTCTTATAGCTTCTCTATTGCTAACCTTTAATTCAAAGGTCATAAGGTTTCCCACTAAGTATTCAAGAGTCATGGAGCTAAGATTTTTAAACTCTTTTATAGCATCCACTTTGGCATCGAATTTTATCGGTAAAGATCTCAAAAGCTTAGTAATTAGCTCTTTTGTGTGAATACCTTGTCAAAACCCTTCAAGTCATTCACAATTGTTGAAAGAGAATATTACAATAGAAATAAATCCTAAATTCAACTAAATATTCTTAGCCTTGGAAAAGAAAAATAAAGAATAAAGAAAGAAAAATGCTACTGTATAAAAATCTCGGTCCCCTAAATTATATATTTTTTCTCCCCTTTATTTTTGTCACGTCCCGATTTCGAAACATGACAGTCCTAGGATGCAAGAGATGTTAGAGGCAACCGGCACCCATAGAACCCAGTATCAATTTCTAAAATCAATTACTATCATATCATTAACCAATTAATTATTTAATATCCATTTTGTTCTCTGTTACTCTGTAGTCTGACTGTCTATAATTTATTTTGCTATAAGCTGTAATCATCATACTCATATACAACATTAATATTTCATCTCCATATTATGCCATATATACATATTTACAATCTAACTATGCCATTAATACATATCATAGAGCAACTAAAATATATACATAAACACAGTGTTAAAATAATTACACTATTAATAGACAAACTGCAAAAATCCATGGAAGTACAATAGACGGGATTCTGCCTCCTACTCTATACCTGTAAAATGGGAAACAACTAAAGAAATGAGTATAAATATTCAGTGAATCTAATATGTATCACTTAATGGAAAGAGGTTAGGTAATCAATAAATGACAAGTAAACAAACAATAAATAAAAAGGTTACACACAAATTACAGAATAAGGAAATAGGTTACATAATCAATGATTTGGAATAAAAAAAAATAGGCCAACAAAACCCATATCATGTAGATAAGATAGATTGTAATAACCCGAACGATTTTAGTGGAAAACCCAAATCTGGTAGGAATTTTTTTTTAAATTCTCTAGGGAGCAATAACCGAAAATTTATCAAGGATAATAGAAAATAGACATTAGAGTGAATTATAGAATTTAAATAAGAATTAAATAGAATAAAATGGGCAATATAAACATAATTGAAAATGCTAGAGTATTAAAAATCATAACAAAGTAAATTGAAAATACTTAAGAGTTAATTAATTGATTAATTACTAATTAATCAAGGATTAGCCTAAAAGTCAACAAAAGTGGCTAAATAATTATATATATATATATAGTTATTTATCTATAATTATTTTTATAATTTAAAATGATTTAATTTTATGTTTTTTTTTTATATTTCTTTTTCTCTAATTTTCTTATTGGACCATTTGTTATATAAATAGATAAGTATGACAAAGAAGACATCATCTTCTTCCTTTCTTTTTTATGGCCGAAATTTACAAGCTCTCTCCATGGAAATTTTTTTTCTTCTAGCTTTTTCCTAAAATCACTTGATCTAGCATAAATCCTTTCACAAATAATATTTTCTCCAACACCTAATTGAATTATTTGGATTTAGATAGATATTTAGAGCAATTTTTCTTCAAGGTAAAATTTTTAACAAGTTTTGAAATTCATTTTTGATGAGTTATTTGAATGGTTAAATGATAGGATGATATGTCTAAAGTAGAGAAATTAATTGGGAATTCTGAAATTTTCCATCTCAGAAATTTCCTGTGATTTGACAGAAATTTTGGGCTCCATTTTTGTACCTTTAGATGAAGAATTTGATAATGTGCAAAACACAAAAGTTGTAACTGTGTATGTGTAGAATATATGTTCTTCAAAATATTTTGACTGAATCTTTCTGTGTTGGGAGATATGAGTCTCCAAACATAACTGATTTGGATGGGGTTTCATTTCTGTGAAATTCCTGAGACTCAGCAGAAATTTGAATCTAAGTTTTAAGACCTTTAGTGTAGGAATTTGACAATATTCAAAGGATAAAAGTTGTAGATATATATGTAAAAAATATTTTATCTTTTAGAAAT
This sequence comes from Aleurites moluccanus, assembly GCA_948193065.1. NCBI lineage: Eukaryota > Viridiplantae > Streptophyta > Magnoliopsida > Malpighiales > Euphorbiaceae > Aleurites > Aleurites moluccanus. The sequence continues at coordinate 12,231 of CANXYC010121389.1, read as the reverse complement.
TTTGTCAAATTCTTACTGTATTATTAACTATGGAACCTAAGACAGACTGGCTCGGGTTAGGAATTTCAGAAGTATAACCTTTCTGAAATTAGTAAATATGAGGACTTTAATATCCGAATTAGGGGAAAGTCAAAACATGAGAAATGTGTCATTATATCTTAGCTAAAATTCAGTAAAAACAGAGTAGCATTTGGACCTAGAAATAATGAGTTATAAGTAAAATATCAGGGTATACTCAGATAGAAATTTCAGGATTTCTGAATGTTGTCTAGAATTTAAGTTTGCTTGTTGTATTTTAATGTAATTAGGTTTCCAAATTGAGATTTATATTTGTTATAGCTACACAAAGGAGAGATAATGGAAAGGACAAGGAAGTGGAAGTCCACCCTTTTTAGTTTGTGCTAGGTGGTTGGACACATTGGATTTTTGGGGAGAGTAATATGTATGTTTCTTTACTTGTTGCATTTGCATATTGTTTCCTTGAATCTTTCCTAAGAAATTGTATTATTATTAAAGTTTCTTGATTATGTAGCCATTGTTAATTGAATCCTTGATATATATATATATATATATATATACATGTATTGATTGATGTTCATTATTAGACAATATTTTTACTTACCCTATATATATATACATGGGACCATTGACAGTACTACTCTCCCAATGGGGTAGATGTTTGTTCATCGGGTATTGTACACAGTGTATTGTATTGGGGACCCTATCTAGGAGGGGATTAAGGTCCTAGACATACAGTCTGATCAACTGTATGACTATTGACATGCTACTTAATTATAGCCTATGTCCATTGTTCATTGGATTTTGTTAACTGTTATGGATTTAGAATATTTGGTTCATAGTCTTTTCTTACAAGTGACCAATATTATTGATTATATGATTGTTCCTATTGAACTATATTGTACTTGAAACTTGATATTGAATTCCATTGAAAACCTTGTTTCTTGGCATTGATATAATTATCTTGGAATATTGTAACTTGTTATTGAATGACCTTTCTTGTGAGCACCTAGCCTTGCAAGTGAGGGAATATATATGTTATTCACTGAAATTCGTCTCACCCCATTGTGATTTATTCTTTTTAGGGTTTGATAGATAGCGACGATTCCATTTCCTCTCTCTTCCTTCAGGAGTGAAATCCTTATCTAAATAATGACTCCTTATTTGTATTTATTGATCTTTCTATAGTAGCTCCATGATATATAATAATGGATTTAGCAATGACAATGTAAAATGAAGTTATGTTACTGAGATGTAATTATTACACTATATATGCAATGTAAAGTATTGGATTGGGGAAAATGATAATAAATATGGCATAAACATTGTAGTATGGGATGAGTATGGGAATAGAAGTATTGATTTGTACAGGTTATGTTAATGTTGGTTATGAAGAGAGGGACTTTGGATCCTGAGTATTAGATTGTAAAAGTAAAGTAGTTATAACAAATTTTCTATAGAATTGCAGAATGGGGTTCTACAGATTTAGGTGACTTTATACCTTCCCCATACTTTAGGACCGTCATATCTCCTGAAATAGAGAATGTGACACTGACGAAAATATTAACTCCATTAATTTTGAATTTTTTTTTTTCAAGTGAATAAAATTCAGGTAATTTAATAGACTCAACAATTTTTTTAATTACTTATAAGAAAAAAAAAACTTTTCACCTTAATTCCTTCTTTTTATCTCCTTTGGAAAAAAAAAATATGAGTCCATATTTTCCTTTAATTATTTATTCCACTTGGATGACAATAGGTGTCAAAAGAGATACACCTATCATCATGCAAGTACTATAAGTAATAGATATTTATGAAAAAATAGAATAAAAATGCATGAATATAAGCATTACAGCAGCTGGATAGAAAAAAAATTTCAAAACGCATTCATCTTTGAAATAAATAATTTCTTGAAAATTGTCATTTAAATTCTTTAATTTATTAGGGTTCCAATTGTTTATTTAATTTATACCTTTCATTTAAGATATCTTCATTGTTTTTACCAAAATATATTATATTCTCTCTCTTTTTTTATATCTATCATTTTAGAAATTCATCTATTTTAATTTTTAATTATCGTTTTAAATTTATAAAATAATATTTATTCACTTTTTTCTATTTTATCCTTATAACATTTAATTAGAATATAATAACTTAATTTAAGATAAGATTAAAAATTTTAGATTAAATAAGTTATTTTAAATCTAATTAATAAATATCTTAATATGTGTGCAAAACTTTAAATACAGATAAAAAAAAATGAAGAGAGTATTATAATATAGTTATTAATTATCAGTGTCAAATATTGTAATAACTCAATACACGCAAAAATCACAGGTCAACAAACCAACAAATTACTCACATAGCCCATGTTACTGGACGTGGATCCTTGGGACCTCTTTGTCCTAGGCCTAGTTGCTAAGGTATTTTCACTGTTAATCCCAAATATATTAAGCTTTCAATTGTTATTTGGGAGTTTAGCTCATCAATGACACTTATATGTATCATTTCCCGGCTCTTGCATGTACTTGGTACATATATAGGGGCATGCACAGCACATTTTCAGTATATACACACACAAGGGGCATACTTTTCAAATAGCAAAATTAAATCTGTATTAATAAAAAGGAGAAATAGTACATTAAATTAACTAATACTTTTAAAAATTAAAAAAAAAATGTTATGTCATAATGGGGAAAGAAATTGATTATAATATGCTAAGTCTCAAGTTTGATTGAAAACTTTAATATACAAAATTTAATGTTACAAACATTAATATTTTGCATAATAATCAATCTCTTAATATTCTCTAACTTTTAACATGGTCACGAAAAAGAAAATTAAAAGCCCGAATATAAACAATGTATTGTTAAAAAAAGAAAAAATACAAAACTATAAAATTTGATGAATTATTAAAAGTCTAGAAGGCTCATATAGTGACGAAACCGAGATTCATTCATTCACTTCTTTAATAGTCATAAAAATAACACATACGGTATGATTTGTATGTTATGGTGTAGCTTTCACTCTGGAGATGTCAAATTATATTATCATAAGAATTTAGGTCTAGTTGCTCCATATAAGTGTTTAATCCAATCATTCAAGACAAACACTCGTATAATATTTTCTTGAAATTCACATTCGGCTATTAATAGGTTTCATGGATGTGGATAAACTTCATGTTCAATTAATTCAATTAATCTCATCTTAACCTTTGGTTAAGGCGACATAAAAATTCAATTATTTTGCTTACTCATCAAGCAACAAAATATCCACTTGAGCTCCCACTCAGCTTTAAGCATCAAGGATAATATCTCATCCTACTTGCTCACATAGCAATAGGGCAATCATCCATGTGAGAGGGATGATCTCAAAAACCTGGTGACATTAATCTTAATAGAATATATATATATATATATAATTTATGCCAAACCAAAATCCACAACTATCATTGTATAATGTAAAGGTGTCCAACTACATGAATATAAAATCTTAAGAAGTTCTAAACCTTTGACATATTTTAAATACAAGTCTCTAGTAAGTATTTTAGTGAAAGGATCTGCAATCATACCACGAGTAGAGATATGCCTAAGGACTACCTAATCTTGCGTGATGATATCTCGAATGAAATGGTATTTGATGTCAATATGTTTTGACTTTCCATGATATTTTGGATCTTTAGCATAAGCTATTGCGGTTGTGTTGTTGCAGAAAATAAGAAGAGCATCATTACAATGTGTTGTAACATTCAAGCTTAGCAAGAATCGCCTCAACCAGATTGCCTCTTGAACTGTAGCAGTATATGCAATGTACTCTGACTCCATCATGGATAAAGAGATACAGGCTTGCTTTTTACTACTCCATGAGATGATACCTTATCCTAATACAAATGCATATCTAAAAGTGTATCTACGTTCATCTTGGTCTATAGACCTATTAGCATCAATGCATCCAACTAACTTGAGATAGCCACCATGATAGCATAGAGCGAGGTTCTCAGTTACTCTTAAATATCTCAAAATCCTTTTGACTACTTACTAATGCATAAGTCAAGGATTACTTTGATATCTATTTACCATTGTCATGTCCCAATTTTGGAACATGACGGTTCTAGGATGTGGGAACAACTTAAGACTACCTACACCCGTAGAACCCCTGCTTATAACCTATTATTATTCCCTGTTATCACAGTTTATGATCAATTCCTCAGTTTATATATCAACATCATCACTCATTTCCCATATCTCTGATAAACCATACATATCACATATACCATATACCTTGGATAACATTAACATTTATTCTTATACAATATTTTTTTACATCATCAGTCCAACTATATATAGTATCATGGAGTTTCTATGAATACAAAAGAAAAGTATAAGCTTGACATTTTCATTTCAGTAATGATCTGGTCCCAATTGAAGTCTGGGAACCCCTTACTCCTGACCTGAAAAGTTTAAATTACTAAAAGAGTGAGTATTTTCATACACAGTGAGTATATATATATATATATATATATATATATGTTATCACATATTAGGCTAGGTGGGTAGCAATAAATGAACAGTAATAATAATTGGCACATGGATAACACACCAGAGGCCCAATTTAAGGGAAATGACTTATGAATATCAAATAAGGATGTATAGGTACTGAGGGATACAACAATCATGAATATATAACAGATAATGGGTCACAGAACGCATAATATTTACTTTATCACATGTAAATAATCTAAGATGTATCGGCCTTATGGCTAGGACCATAACCTTTCCCAACTAGGGTTTCAGAAACATTTCATTGTGCACAATGTAGATGGTATTTACCCGCTACTCTATCAATAAGGAAGCTCTATCATATAAATATAAAAATAGGCTATGGAAAGCAAATATGATACCAATAAATCAAATAGGTTAATATGGAACAATTTCATTAACAATAAGCTCAATTGGGTACAAATATCAAATATTGCCAATAGAATCAATAATCACATATAAACGACATTACAGTATAGGAAAAATGCTACAAAATTCAAGTTGGGTTCAAGTACTCATGATATCAAAAAGGGCACATTATACTGGTGTAAAGACAAGTCACAAGCGCCAGCGACAATGGTTGACCTATGAAAAATACAAAGGGTATTTTGTCGAGCTCTTGTTATGCACCACTTTGAAACTAATTAGGTAAGATTTTGGGATTTGTTTATCAAAAGTAAAAGTTCACAAATCAAGTTCATGTGGCATCAAACACAGTAGTATCATCAAATAGGGTTTTAATACAACAAATAACAATGAAATTGGAGCTTGAATTCAAGGAAAATTTAAAAAGAAAGTCACAATGTCCATTTCGGCCAAAACAAGAACAAGGTCAATTTGGATTCCATAAATTTGAATGAGGTTATAAATATGTACAATAATATACATATGACTCACCTAAACTGTATGTTCGATAAAAAAACTCTTTAAAACTCCAAGTTGCCAAATTAGGCTCACTCATTCACTTGTTGGATAAACTAAGCAATATGCAATAAACTAATCATTTACCATAGCAAATAATGTCATATAGATCTAAAAATTTTATACAACCTAGCTAGCATATGTACTAAGATTTATATTAAATTTCATCCAAAATAAACATCATTTTCCCTATGAATTAAATTAATTACAGTAGCTATAATATTCTATTTTATACAAAATTTATCTCTAGTAGTCTTGACTTAATTATATATATCTCTAGCTACAAGTATCCAATAATTTAAATTCTTTTTTTTTTTGTTAAATTAGACACGTGAGATTACAACATATATAAAATTCATCTTAATATTTGCTTTGTACAATGTTTGGTGAATATCTAAATCTTACAATGTTTCTGTGTAAGAGTCAATCTTGGCAGGTTCTATTTTCTTAGTTGCATCTCATAATATACATATTCAATTGAAAAATTATTTTACAGCCATATAGTTTACATATATTGAAATATTTTTCATGTTTTATACTTTATCAAAATAATTTTTTAAGACCTTCAAAACTCAAGTGTAATTTTCTACCTTAACATATGTTTAACACTACAATTTCTTAACATTTACTACTATATAACTAAAATAGATGGAAAGAACAAGAAATTAATCAATTTACCTCTTCTTTCTCAAGATGGAAAAACCCAAATTCATAGTTCTTCAATCTTTTGCTTGTTTTTCTTTCTCAAATCCGATATAAATTAGGTTAATTTGATGTTTTACTAGGTTTTCTATTAATTTTTCTTTGAATTCTTGAAATTTTTTTTAGAGAATTTTAGTTATGGAATTCATCCATGGTGAGGGACAAAGAGAGGAAGAAGAGAAATGAAAGAAAAATATAAAAATGGCCCCCCTTTTATATAAGTTAGACTTTCCATAATTCGAATTTCCTCTCTGTCACTTCAAGTAATCGTATTTTGGTCCCGTAACTTATAACTATTCACCTTTTTTCCCACTTTGATTCTGAAACAATATTCATTATATTCATCTAACTTATGATTCCAATGATGCATTTAAATATATGCACTTTCAAACTCGCTCAATAAACAAATCATCGAGGTGTCTGCTTAACTGTCGGGGTCGATTTTCATAATTTATTCTATTATTCATGTATATTATTCCTATAGTTAAATGAAGTCTTTTTGTGCTCAAAATGAAAAAAAAAATTAGGGTGTTACAACCATACAAATTATAAAGCAAATGTCAGGTCAGGTACACATCATAGCATACATTAAACTGCCAACTACATTTGCATAAGGAACGTTTTCCATCTATTTCTTTTCTTCTTCTATTTTAGGATATTAAGCATTGCTAAGAATTTGACCCTTCTCCATTGGAGTATTAACAAGTTTGGCATTATGCATTTGCAAAAGTTCCAAGATTTTATTTATATAAGTCTCTTGAGATAAACATAAGAATTTCTTTGATCGATCCCTATGGATCTTGACTCTTAATACTTAATTAGCCTGGCATAAATCCTTCATAAAAATAGAGGACAACTGCTATTGAGTGGCTTTGATTAACTCCAAATCATTTCTAGCTAACAAAATATCATCAACATACAAAGATAAGATGAGAACACTTTTCCCTTTCTTTTAAACATACACACAATGGTCTTCTTCAGTCATTATGAAGCCAATGTAGATTATTGCTTTATGAAATTGATGATACTATTGTTCAGATGATTACTTGAGACCATAAACATTTAAGGCAACACACTTTGTGCTATTGACATTCGGCCACAAAATTGATAGTTTTTTTTTATGTAAATATCCTCATTTAGCTCTCCATTGAGAAATGTAGTTTTCAAATCTATTTGGAACAATTTCCAATTAAAATGTGTGACGATAGCTAAAATTAAGCGAATTAATTATTTTAATAAAATTTGTAAAGTTAATTATGCATATTAATTTTTTCCCTTAATATGGTGAAATTAGTTTCATAGTTGCACTGCTATGGTATATATAGTTTGCATCATAATATTTTAATGACAATATGATATGTCCATTCTATTACATTTTTCATTAAAAATAAAATTGTACTTTTTTTAAAAATGAATGTTGCTTAAGTATCAATTTTTTAAATAAATGATAATATTTTGTATGCTTTATAATGAAATTAATATCCTTTTGTCATATCATTTACATATTATGAAAATATTATTTCATATTTTGATAATTCTAATTCTATAATTCAATTACTAAAAGAATATAATAAAAAAAAGTGGCTCAGCTGAAAAAAATCATACAAGCCTTTAAAAATAAGCTCAAATCACATAAAACTCTCACTGGTGTTGGTGGGGAGGGCCAGGCCAGTGCAGTAGTGCAACGCATGGGCGACCCTCGAGAGAACCAATAGCAAGCTATTGTGATGTCCCCTCCCCCTAAAAAAATTTATTTAATATCGTGTGAGCCAATGGCTCACGTATCAGATATTAAACTGATAAGAACAGATACTACACTTGATCTTAGCCAAAAGGCCGAGAAAGGTATGAATTGTTTAGCCCTTGAAAACTTCCTTTTGTATGGTATCTTAGGGTCTTATCTCTTCTCTATCTTTCGATGTGGGAGTTTTGTTAAAGTTTATCTCTTAGCCTTAGGCCACCTGAGCATAAGTAAAATATGCTTTCACGAGTCAAATCTTCTATCATTGGATACTGAAATTATTTTTAAAAAACAAAACCTTTCCGCTTGAAAATTTTTTCTTGCTAATTCTGTTTACATGCACATTTCTCAATTATATATGTATATGAAAAGTCTATCAATTAAAAGGTCAGAGAAACTTAATTATGGTGGAAAATAGGTTTCAATATTTTTTTAGATTTTACCAAAAGATAATTACGGTTGAAAGTATTTAATAATACTATTCAATATTTACAATTAAAATGTACTAATTTTAAGTTATTTTTTAACTTATTACTTAAAATCTCAATTAAATTAAAATTTATTTAAAATAATAAATCAAAATTTTTAATTATATTAATATATGGCTATTTTATCATAATATGTTGAAGTTTGGAAAACATAAAAGTGCAAATTTATCATATCTTTTAGAGCAATTAAACTATGCTTAATATTTGGCTATTCCTAAAAAATTATATAATATTTAGCAACAGTTAAAAAATAAAGGAAATTATACACACCAAAAAATAACCTAATAACAAATATATATAAAAAATTATAAAAAATAAATGAAATGAACTGAACTGAATTTCCTTCTATCAGCTAGGGTTTTCTTATTTTCATTATTTTTAGAGATAAAATACAAAAAAAAAAACTCTCGAATTCTCATATTTTTTCCTTATAAGCTTTTAGAGAAATCGTTTGATCTATTAAACTTTAAATTTTATTTATTTAAGAAAAAAAATTCAAAAATCAACGTAATTTATATTTTCGTCAACTTTTTAATCGAAAATTATATTTTAATCATTCTCTTTAATATTTTAATCAATTTTGTTATCAAAATTTACTTTTTAATTCCCTTTTTTTTTTCTTTTAATCATTTAAGCATCTAAATTATATATAATTATTTTTTAAAAATTCTTTTTACATCCATAAATAAATAAATAAACTAATCAATATCAATATTAAAATTGATTTAAGAAATAAATATGTTTTGTATTTTATTTGATTAAAAAATTTTATACCATAATTTTTTAATAACTAATTTTCTTTTATAAATTATTTTGTAACTGAAAAATAAATATATTTAATAAATATAAACTAATAACACACCAACAAATAAATATAAAATTAAACTATAATTTAAGAATTGAGATTATAATTTAAAAATTATTATCAATTTTTTTAAAACTATTATCAATTATTTTTTTATTCACTCAAACTTTGACGGTAAAAAATCAATTAGATATGAATTTTATTAAAATTATATACTCTAAACTTCTAAATATTATAAAACTCATTAAGTTAGATTCATAAATTTAAAAAAAAAAATCTAATCAAAATCAATAAAAAATAATATGAATGAAATTATTTAAAAATAATGCATTTATCAATAAAGAGAATATATTAAATTTAATAATTTAAAATTTATACATGTAAAATATAAATACATATAAGCAATAAAAGATACTTTATAAATCATCTTTGAAATAAATAATTTCTTGAAATTTTTTATTTAAATTCTTTAATTTATTAGGGTTCCAATTGTTGGATTGAGGGGGTTGCTGTGTTTTTTTACACAGCAGCTCCTCATGTGGCCAATTTTTACTATTTAAAAAATTTTTTAAAAATTTAAAAAAATTATATTTTGATAGTGTTTGATGTAATGAATCTATTGATATATTTTTCATTCTAAATAAAAATCATTTGGACGACTAAAAATGCATTAGAAATGTGTAAATCTAGACCGTTAAATATAATATATAAAATTTCTAATGCACTTTTAGCAGTCCAAATGATTTTTGTTTAGAATGAAAAATATATCAATAAATTCATTACATCAAACACTATCAAAATATAATTTTTTAAAATTTTTTTAAAATTTTTTAAGTAACAAAAATTGATCACATGAGGGGCTGCTGTGTAAAAAAATACAGCAGGCCCCCTCAACCCCCAATTGTTTATTTAATTTATACTTCCATTTAAGATATCTTCATTGTTTTTACCAAGAGATATTATTATATTACAACACAGGTATTAATTATCAGTGTCGAATATTGTAATAACTCAATACACGCAAAAATCACAGGCCAACAAACCAACAAATTAATCGCATAGCCCACCTTAATGGGCGTGGATCCTTGGGACCTCTTTGTCCCAGACTAAGTTGCCAAGGTATCTTCATTGTTAATCCCAAATTTATTAAGCTTTCAATTATTATTTGGGAGTTTAGCTCATTAATAACACTTACATGTACTTGGTACATATATAAATGTCAACATTGGTCCAAAATGAGATACTGGCCAAAAAAAAGTTGATCCTAGTAGCTTTTGAGCTTGCGAGCCCATTGGACTATTAGTTAAATTTTGGCTAGTTTATTGACATTAAACAGGTTCAGTTACTTGGGCACATGCCTAATAAATACATGACTATATGGACATAACAGGTACAACAGTACTAAAATTGTGACCGAACTATGAAGGAAAACATGGACAAAATAGAAGCAGTTAACATTAGTGATCGAATAACATGGAATTCGATTACCTCTTATAACTATATAAAGTGGCCATATTTAATAGCATATGGCCCATTTTTTAATTAATTACTTTTTGAATCAATATAAATATGTAATAATTGTGGTTTTTGTTGTATTTTATTTATTGTACATTTGATGAATTTAAATTAATTAAAGATGAGAATATTTTGAGAAGATGCAGTAAATTTCTGATTGCAGAAATTTATGAGGCTAATTGTATAATCTTAAAAAAATAATTTGGTAAAGTATAAAATATAGAAATTATGGATTTATGTTTCATCTTCAATTCTGTAAAATGGCTTGGTAAAATTCTGTATGTGTGAGGAGTTAAGCCTCTTTGAGCAGGACCTGTCTGGTTTAGTATTTCTGCAGGAAATTTGTGTCTGTTTAAAATTTTTGGGAATAACTAAAACAGTTTGAGCCAAAAGTGTAAACATGAGAAATGTTCATTTATGTGTTATGATATTGATTGTAAAATTTCAGGAGATTTGGATAAGCATAACTCAGTGGAGAGTGAATTTTCTCAGGTCTGTTCGAATGGACTTTGGGGCAATAAGTTTGGGTGAATTTAGAGAGTCACCATAGTCGGTGTAATTGCCTTTATGATTTGAATTTTGGATATGTTGAGCCTCTGCATGTCTATTTTAAGTGACAAAAAGAATCAAGAAGTTTGGATGTTTGTAACTCATTTGCGAGATGATTAAGTATAAGTTGTCGAGGAAGAGTTTTAGCTCAGCAGGATCTAGTAATTGCGAGCCGGCAAAGTGCGAGGTGGCATTTTGCGAGTCAGCAATGCGAGCAAGCGAAGTGGCAAAGAGAGATTGCCGAAGTGGCATATGCGAAGTGAGGTTTGGCGAAGAGGAAAAGGCGAGGTGACATTTTGCGAAGAGGCATTTTGGGAAGAGGTATTATACGATGAGGGAATGTACGAAGTGGCAGTTCGCGAGCAGAGTTTGGCGAAGAGGGAATATGCAAGGTGGCATAAGTGAGGCGGCATATGCGAGGAAGAGTTCACGAGGAAAGTTGGCGAGGCAGCATATGCAAGGTGACATTTGCGAGTTGGTTATGCGAAGTGGGATTGTGAAGTGGCTTTTGCGAAGTGGCATTGCCATATCAGTTTGGCGAGCTGGAAAGTGCGAGTTGGGAATTGCAAACTGACAGGTTGGCGAGGTGAGTTGGCGAGCGGGATTTTGGGCAGTGGCCTATTTAACTCAATGCACAGTAGTGATTTTCTATGCGATTCTCTTCCTTCTTTCTTCATTCTTCTTCAGTCTTTCTCAGAGTAGTTTCATTTCTTGTCAAAGGCATTAATACTCAAAATTAATGCATTAGATCTCTAGATTTGCATATTATAAGACAATAATCATCAGATTCAAGCAGAATATTTCAGGAAATCAGTTTTCGGAGAAACAAGGTAAATTTTCTTCAAATGTCAATTCTTGTTAGATTAATAAATTCTGATGGTCAGAATATTTAATTATGGGTATAAGGAATTTATTGCAAGCATTTTAAGGTTATACATTGTAATTAATGTTGGA
>CANXYC010121386.1:0-101179 GCA_948193065.1 Aleurites moluccanus | reverse complement strand
AGAAGTTGAAACATTATTTTTGGTTTAAAATGGTTTAAAAGAGCTTCTAGAATGTTGCCTTTGGAACATGCATCACAAAAATTTTCTCTTTTGAAAATTAACTTTAGTAAACCTTTGACTAAATCATTTTTAGAAAGTTTTAAAATTACATCCATACTAGCATGTCCAAGTCTTCTATGCCATAAAGACGTGTCCTCATTTTTAGATGTAAATAAACAAAGATTTACTTGAGATGCATTATTTAGGTCCATATAGTATACATTCCCTTGGTGATAACCCATGAAAGCTATCTTATTTGTTTTGATATCTACTACTTTACATGCAAGGGATTCAAAGCTAATTTTATAATCCTCTATCACATAATTGACTAATACTAAGAAGATTATGTTTCAAATTATCAACAAGTAAAACTTTGGATAGAGATACATCACCATTGCCGATAGAGCCGATACCAATGATTTTGCCTTTGGAGTTGTTACCAAAACTGACATTTCCATTTTTGGAGTTGAGTTCTTTGAACTTTGATTTGTCTCCGGTCATGTGCCTTGAGCAACCACTATCCATGATCCATTTGTCTTTCTTAACCACATGCACCTACAATACAATGTATGATTCATCATTTTTTTAGTATCCAAGTCCCTTTGGGTCCATACATGTTAGCATATTTAACAATCCTTACATCCTTATCAATTTAAATTGGTCCTTTTGTAATCCAAACCTTCTTGATAGAGTAAGGTCTCATATATTTAATATGACATCTTTGTGTAGTGTGGCCAAAGTATTTGCAATGAGTACACTTGACCATCCTTTTAGTATATAACACTCTCTTTTCAAAAAAGTTGTTTACCTTATTGACTTTAAGATTAGTGTTGTATCCTAATCCAACCTTATCATAAAATGCTCTTTGTGAGTTAATGATATTTTCAAGAGTTTTGCTCTCAAGTGTGAACTTGTTTAAAAATTCATTAGAGTCTTTTAATTCTCTCTTGATTTTCTCATTCTCACTTAAGAGTTTTGAAAAATCATTTTGTAAATTGATGATTTGAGTTGAGAGTTTTTCTTCTTTCTCGATATCAACTTTATTACTTGTCTTTTCATGTTCAAGTTTCAATTTACACAAGTTCTTCTTCAAAATTTTGTTTTCTTTTGAAATTAGCAAAAAAATCTTTCATAAGTTCATCAAAAGCAATTTTTAACTCTTGAAAAGTAAAAGATTCAGGACTTACCTCAAAGAATTCTTCATCTTCAATTGTTTCATCTTCCATAGCCATGAAACACAAGTTAACATTTTCTTCTTCTTCTTCTTCTTCTTCTTCGGTTGACTCTTCATCACTTGATGTATCACTTTCACTCCAAGCTGCATATGCTTTGTTTTTCTTTTTGAATTTTGTTGACCTCTTTTCCATCTTCATTTTGTTTTTGAGGTTTGGACAATCGGTTTTGATGTGTCATGGCAAAACAAATTATTTATCCTTTGTTGTCTTCTCCTTTCTTGATTCTTTGTTTGAAGCTCCTCCTCTTAAATCTATTATTGGAAAGAAATTTTCCAAACTTTCTTGATAGCATTGCAATATCTTCATCTTCATCACTAGAAATGCTTTCATTCTTTTCTAGTGTTGTCTTTAAGGCAATTCCTTTCTCTTTCTTTGTTGGCTTCTCCTCTTCTTCTCTTGATGCTTCTATATTTTGAAGTTTTAACTCAAAGGTCATAAGATTGCCAACCAAGTCTTCAAGTGTCAAAGAATTTACATTCTTTGATTCTTCAATTGCATCTATCTTGGAATCAAACCTTACCAATAGAGACCTCAAAAGTTTGGTAATCAATTCTTTTTTAGTGAAGGCTTTATCGAATCCCTTCAAGTCATTCACAATCGTTGTGAATCTCTTATACATTTCAACAATCTTCTCATCATTCTTCATTTTGAAGTTTTCAAATTCAGTGAGAAATATGTTGACTTTTGTATCCTTGACTTGATTAGTCCCTTCAGTGACTTTGAGCACATTCTAGATCTCTCTTATTGTTTCACAAGTTAAAACTCTATTAAATTCTGTAGCATCAAGTGCACAAAATAGTAGATCCATGGCTTTGTCATTGTAAGCCATTTTCCTCTTGTCTTTACTTGTGTGTTCTGCTAGACTCTTATGAGTAACTGAATCATTTTCATTGGAATGAAAGGTCCATTTTCGATAGCCTCCCAAAGTTCATGTCCTTTGGATCGAATATGGATTCTCATCCTCACCTTCCATAGATTATAGTTTACCCCTTTGAACAAGGGTGGTCTGGTACTGCATTGTCCTTCCTCAAATGTTGTGTTGGCTGCCATAAAAACAAGATCGTAAGCTCTAAAAATAGTTTGATTTTATATATACCAGAGAACAAGCTCTGATACCAATTGTGAAAACTACTATGGCAATACTCCTAGGGGGCGAATAGGAGTTTTAAAATCTTGAAGAAAATATATAGCTAATATGTAATGGATATGTTAATTTTAAATAACAAGTAATAATAAAAGAGAGGGGTTAAGAAATCTCAGCCAATTTATAATGGTTCGGAGCCAAATTCCTTCTCCTACGTCCACTTCTCTCAATATCAAACTGATATTGAGGTTCCACTAGAATTGAGTGCACCTCCCAAATCAATTACAATAGATTTTCATAGATTTCATCCTATACACACTGAATTACAACTCATATTTTCACTCTCAATAACATAGATAGAGATTTTTAGGTCTATCTAAACTTATACAAAGCTATTCCAATGTTATACAATGAAGTATGAATAGCTAAGACTAACAAAAGCTAGTAAGAACTCAAAGAATAAGAAATAAAGCTTAAAGAGATTAAAAAACATAGTATGAATTTAACAATTTGATTTCTCTTAGATATTGTGCTTCTCTTGTGGTTTGAACTTCAAATCTTCATGTATTTATAGCTTTCAATGAAAGGTGATTAAATGTGACAATTCTAGTTGCATTTAATGCAAGATTTGCCTTCAAATCTTTTTCCAACGGCTATATTTAAAATAGATCGGCTTTGACGTTGATAGACAACTAACGATTCACTGTCGTGAAGCTTCATCTTCACGGGCTTGAACCAAAATTCACGGCTTTGAAATTTTCTGCGCCAATTTTGAATTTTAAAACATCCTTAGGTGTAAACAACTATTACTGGTATGAAAATATTTCACGGGCATGAATAATTTTTCACGGTCTTGAAAACTTTTTCTGTGTCTCTGAGCCAAAAACATTCTTAAAGTATTCATGGGCATGAAACAGTATGACGGGCGTGAAACTCTTTCACGGGCTTGAAAATCATTTCTAAGTAAATTTTATATGTTGCCTTGATCTTGTTCACAGGCGTTAATAATAATCACAGGCGTGAATCCTTGTTTTGAAATAAAAACTTAAACACAAGTTAAATAATCATTTATATTGATTAACACATTTATTTTGGATTTCAATTACATCATCAAAATCATTATAGAGACAACAAACTTCAGCTGTTGCATCTCTTGACTGTTCACATAAAAATAACAATTTAGTTTTATAATATTGATATACGATAAATATCACTCATAGTTATATGCTCATGTATGATCTTGGACTTAGACCATGGTTGGCTTAATTACACATTTTGGCTACTCTGAGCATTAGCCATACTGAACCTTTCAGTAAACTGTTTGAAACTCTCACTACTAGAGTGTGTAAACTTCTCAAATTTAGCTTTACTTCTTTTTTTATTTGTTCTGAGTTGTGCTTCAATTTCTGCATCATTTCTGACTTTTGTTCTCTCTATTGAAGCAGGGGCCTCAGATTTAATAGTTGATCTTTTTGACAGTAAGTTAGCTCTCTTCTTTGGCATGAACTCATACAGGATCTCTTGACTAGCTATGGTTGCTTTATCCTTGAATGTCCCTCTCGCTCTCTCTCTCTCTCTCTCTCTCTCTCTCTCTCTCTCTTTTCTGATTTTGACTTGAACCAGTTTGTGAAGCTTGTAGAGCTTTTTTTTTTTGCCTTTCACATTAGATGTTTGTTGCTAAAAAAAAAAACAAATACAACTAATTAGTATTGGAAAATCTAACTCATTAAGTAAATATTTTAACAATGGGATAACAAATTACTTGAGTTGTTGTACTTCTCTATGAATAGCTCCTAATATTATGCCCTTTTGAAATGCAAATTATACAAGTCATTTGCTTCTATTCCTAGTCATTTTACCAAACTTCCTTGTCTCTTCCTTATCTTTTATTATATTTTTTTTTTGTCTTCTTAGCATTTTCTTGGAGGGTGGAGGGTATATAGGTTCATGTTCAGATTCTGGCCAAAACATTCTCCCCATAACAGGTTTCATTGAAATTTCATATGCCTTCAAATAAGTGTCCTTCTTGTACCAACTTGCAACCCAGTTACCAACTTCACCTTCTTTAGAATGGATAGCAGAAATTGCATGAGGACATGGGATACCTGTTAAATCCCATTCCCTGCAAGTGCAAGTCCATTTACCCAAATCCATACAATGCCTATTAGCAATATTATAGATATTTGCAACCTCAAACCCTTGATGCCCATTACAATCTACAAACCAATTATAAGTTGCCTCCATATTCCTATCTATCATCTTACATGTCCTAAAAGATATCTCTGAAATCTAGGTTGATGAAAATCTCCTTTTAGTTGCAATCCTCTTCATTACTTTCACCCTTATTCCTCTTCATTACTTTCACCCTTATTTCTTTCAACATTGTTATGATGGACTTGCATCTTGCTTCTAGAATCTATCCATTAAAAGTCTCACTTAGATTGTTGTCTATAATATCACACTTGATGGCAGTGTTGAAGAAGGCTTTAGTCCATTGTGGCAATGGATAGATGAGCACATCTTCAACAATGCCATCCCTTAATTTTTCTAACTTTGCCAAGTTTGACTTCAAATCTTCTATAAATGTGGATTTAGCACATTTCTATAATGCCAACTTCCTCTCTTCCCCTCTCTAATTTTTTGCCTAGTTGACATATATGTGTCTTGCACGCATCCTATGCTCAACATTTGGTAAATGCTTAATAATTGCCTTCTCCAATCCTTACATATTATAAAAACACAGTATTAGTAAACAATTATATGTATAAATAAGTAATACAAAAAAAAAAGAGTATCTTTTGCATATTTGAAAATAATGGTAAAACCATCTCCCTCTTCAAGTGGAAAGTCATGTTTCAAGCATTTAAGAAACCAGCTCCAATTCTTCTTATTTTTCACCTTAACCACCCCCCAAGCCAGTGGAAATATTTGGTTGTTCCCATCCCTACCCACAACACATAATAGCTGTTCTTTATAAAAGCCCTTTAGAAAACATCCATCTAACCCTATTATTGGTCTACACCCTTCCAACCACCCTTTTCTAATTGCATCAAAACACACATAAAATTTTAAGAACTCATTATTACCATCACCATCCTTCGAAGCAGTAACACAACAAGTGCTACTAGGATTACCATGCTTAATTTCCTCCACATAATCATGTAGCAATGCATAATCAACCCTATAATCACCTATCAAATGTTTCATAACCTTAGGGTTAGTGTTTCTACAAACACTCAGATGCACACTCAGTTTTAAATCACTATACACCAAATTCTTAAAAGCTCTCAAGGTGATGTTAGGTTGTTGAGTTATCCTATCCTTGTAAATTTTAGCAATGAATGAAAAGTTTGCAAACCTATTCTTATAGACTTTATGACACTTGTGGTGTGGTTGATATGTTTTGATGACCAATGTGTCATCATTGTTCTCATTACTAGCAAATAAGACCTATGGACAGTTTTTGACACATTTCACTTTTACTTTCTTGCGCTCATTTTTTGCATACCTAGCTCTTAAACTTTTCAACACTGAATATCTAGCTATAACATCTCTAAACTCTTCAACATTTTGGAATACCATGCCTAGACAGAAAACCGAAATACTTGCATTTGCATCAAACCTAACCCTTCTTGATTTTCTCCTAACTACATCATCAACACATTCATCATCAAACTCACTATAATAGCTCCCATAATCTGAGCTATCATAGTATTCACTACTGTTCCTATCATCATTCCCCCTTAACACATCATTTTCCTCATCAATTTCATCTTCATCCTTATATTCTTCTTCCTCATCCCCTTCTGACTCTATGGCTACTGTTGCCTCATCATTACCATCCTCCCTATCATCATTATGACCCTTATTTTTTAATTTATTCCTAAATTCTCTTATATTGTTCCTAGCTTCTTGCAATTCATCATCCTCATCATCAAACAATTTATTGACATCTATCAGTAAATCATCAAAAGTTTGATGATTTAGATTATTTGCATCATCATCTTCCTCAAAGCTACTTCCTTCCTTAACCCCCCTAAACTAATGCCTTATGCCTCAATTCCACCTAAACTAATTCCTTCTGCCTGAACCCCACCTAAACTAACTCTCTCTGCCTCTACTTCACCTACACCATATCCCTCTGCCTCTACCCCAACTAAACCACTAACTTCTGGCTCTACCCCAACTACACCACTTCTCCCTACCTGTACCTCTATCCCACCTCCATAACTCCTCCTTATATGATTAACAATTTCAATAAAAGATTGGCTTTGAAAACCAATATTAGTGCCAGAGTCACCACTAATAGTGCCAGTGTGATCAATAAAATACAATATTGTCCCTTGACTTTACATTCAACAGTAGACTAGACACAGAGGCATCATCTTTTACTAAATTAAAATTCCCACTACTATCCCTTGCATACAACCCATAAATTTTGGTATATCCCAAATCTAAAACATATGACATAAAATCTATATCTATAGAATTAGCAATAATACTAACCCTACCCCTAAAATATTCCCCCTTGTTCACCCTAATAAAATTACCACTATGTTTAATAACTACCCTAATAAATATATCACTCATCCTGCATACACAAAATTGAAAAAAGTAAATAAATCAATTACAGCTAAATATACATATATTATTTAATTGATTATATTATTTTTTAATTAATTTATTACATCAATAGACCAAATTATATATTAATTATCAAAATCCTAGTTTTATGTTACAAAACCCTAATTTTATATTCCAAAAATCTAAATCTTTAATCCCAAATCCTAATTTTATAACATAGCCCTAACATTATATACATAAACAATTTTTTTTTGTTAATAAAGGCAATAAAACAACTTTTTCAACATCATCTTCAATATATGGACCACAAACTGACTAAATAACAATGCAGAATAAAAAAAGAAAAAAGAAAAAAAAAACAACATACTAAAAGAAGACAACAACAAACAACAAACAACAAACATAGTGGTCCACCATTACAATAAAAAA
Organism: Aleurites moluccanus; assembly: GCA_948193065.1. NCBI lineage: Eukaryota > Viridiplantae > Streptophyta > Magnoliopsida > Malpighiales > Euphorbiaceae > Aleurites > Aleurites moluccanus. Next base: position 93,808 of record CANXYC010121386.1, on the reverse strand, counting down.
TATAATACATAATAATTGGTAGTATGAAACTTACCTACCAAATCGACCTACACGCAGCGACATCAAGACAGTGAAATCGATTATAGCAAAAGTTACCAACTTTATCCCCACTTGAAAGTGTAAACAACAAATGAAATCGATTATATTAGCTTTAGAGTTTAACAAAAGAATTTGAAAATTTGAAAAAGAGAATATAGGATTCAGAAAGGGAAAATATCTTATTAGGTGAGCAAATGAAATCAATTTATGTTTTAAGAATACAAAAAGAATTCCTAGATTATTCCCCCCTAAAACCAACGATGTCATTTCATTAGTTTTAGCTAATTTTGGTTTTTTATTTATTCATTGAATTTAAATTTTCATCTGAGCAATCCTAGTCAACTAAAATATTCCAGTCAGCATGTGACAAATAGCTCCACGCGCGTGATACACACTTTCGTCAACCGTCATGAGAAAAGGGCTTGATAGAATACTAATTGAAAATTTAAGGACTCAATTAAAATAAAATAAAACTTAGGGGCTTAATAAAAAATCAGATAAAATTCAGGGGTTTAAGGATACGTTTTGCCAAATAATATAGTAGTTAGAGTATGTTTAAATTTTTTTTTTTAGCATAGTAGGATATACGACATCAATTAACACGTAAATCATGATTTACATGTTTCAATGTCATTATGAAAATAAATTTTGTGAATAAAAATTTTTAATTTTAAAAAATATAATTGTAAAAAACTCATTTTTAAATAAGCATTAAAATGATGTTTAAAATTTTCTTAATTGAAGGTTTTAAAATACTTCATCAATCTTAAAAAGATAGTCCCGTTTTCTTTTCTTTTTTTTATCCATCCCAAATTATAATTCACTTTACTTTTTTGGATGTTAGTTTAGTCGGTAATTATCAAATATGCCCTTCATTAATTCTCATCAATATCATCACATATATAATTACATTTTTTTACTTTTTCTATGTTGAAATTATAAATTTAAACCAAAAATAAGAGTATTTTAATTATTGTAAATATTGAAAACTAAAAAAAAATATTGGAAATTGTATAATAGGAGTACTTTAGATATAGGTATTTTTGAAAGAAAGTGACAAAATTAATGTAATAAATTGAAAATAACTAAATTTCTTAATTTACGCATAAAATAAAATAAGATTATCTTTTTGAAACAAAAAAAATATATTTTTAATTGAGTTTTTTACTTAGCCAAATATTTAAAAAAAAAAAAACTCAATTGCTAAACTAGATGTTTGGATCCTCAATTTGAGAATCCAAAATCTCAATTTACTATAGCAGATAAAGTTTTTTAATTAATGGAATATTTGACAATGATAAGAATTAATAATTTTAAAGTGTCAAATTAAATTTTTTTTTTGTGAAACTACCACTTGCAACTTATTTCATAAAATCTCATTTTGCATAAAATTTATTATTTGGCAATAAAAGTCTAATTATAAGCCTCCTTCAAAATGGATATTGAGGATCCAAATACTCACTAACCCCTTATTTGGTATAAATGAATTTCATAAAGTTTTGTAAAATTTATTTGTAAATTCACAGCTTTGTTTTTGTTTTCAATTCAAATTTATTTAAAATTCTAAATAATTAAATTTATAGAATTGGAAATAACTAAACCAAATTCTATCAAAATAGTTGGTATTTCTAAATAAATTTTATAATTTTAAATCAATAAATTTTAGAAGATTAAAAATGTCCTTATTAACATTAATATTTTACTCTTTAGATTTTAGTGGATAAAAATATATCGGTTATGACTTTGACACTTTTGTTTGTTTGACGCTATTTTTATTTTTATTTTTTTATTAGGGGTAGACCATACTTATAAGGTGGAGCCTTTGCTTAACTTCATATTTTTTTAAAATACTTTTGCAAACTTTTTTATTTTGGCCCCTTTATATTTTATTTTTTTCTTCGTTTTTTATTTTTATTTATTTTTTTTATATATTTTGATTTGTACCTTATAACTTTTTAGTTTTTATTTTATTTTATTTTTTATTTTATACTTTATTATTATTTTTTCTTCTACTTCTTTCACAAATACAAAACTCTTAATAAATTTAATTATTTATGGCCAAAATTGTATTTTATTTTTGAAAAAATAGAGTATATAGTATTATTGATAAATATTAAACTGAGTTCTAAATAATTATATTTTTATCAGTATAATATGAAAATTTTGAAAAGAAAATAAGTAAATAAATAATATATTTTTAGAGGTATTTTTTATCAAATAAAATATTAGAATGAATTTTAGAATTATACCAAACGCAATATTTATTTCATTTGATATAAATTCTATATTTATTATTTAATATATCAAACATGAGAATTTATTTGCAAATGAATTTTATTTGGAATTCATTTGCGAATAAAATGAATTCTTTAATATAATTGAACCAAACATAATGTAAATCTCTTTAGAAATTATTTTATGTGTGATGGCTTTGGAAATCAAACTAAATCTCATCCTAAAGATAATTTAAAAGTGCATTCCCAAACAAACTAACTCTTGAAATTAGAAGTTTTAATTTGAATTCAACATATGTGAGTAGAGATTTGATTCTATTAGTAAAATGAGTTATTATTTTTTTATGATTGAAGCTCAATTGTTAGGGTCAATATATGGAATGTATTTTTAGACCTATTTAAAAAAGAAACTTATTTTCTATTGTAGTTTAAATTAATTCAAGAAGACCCTTAATCAATCAGTACAAACTACTATTTCAATGTGTATAGTCTGTTTGAATCTATTAGACATGTAAATTATTTCAGCAAGCTATGGACTTAATGCAAAAAGTGATTATTATCATCACAGAGAACAAGTTGATCGAAAAAGCCATAAAGAGGACTGCTTGTAGTTTAGCATCATCACAGTCACCACTTACTGAAAAGTAAAGAACATGTAAAACCGTAAAAGATCTAAAAATACAAAGCCAATCTCAAATCACTAGAGTTTGGTAGCTCGTGATTTACAACTGCTAGAACAATATCTTTTACTTGTATTTATAAATTCTAGATCCAAAGACAACCAAATAGAACACATCTAGATCCAGCAGTGAAGTATACTAGTTGGGCATATTGAGAGCCAAGATAGCCAATTACTGGCTCTCTGCCGCCTCAGAATTTTACAATTAGTTGTGCAAAGCAATTAACACCTAGATTAAATGAAATGAAAATGGTAGTGAGAATGAATACAATTGCAAACAAAAATCTGAAACCAACATAGAAAGGTTTTGCACTACAAAAACACTGATATAAAACCACCAGTTAGGTAAAATTTCCAAAATGCTAGTTATATAAAGAGATGAACTACATTGGTTCATGCAGAGAGAGAGAGAGAGAGAGAGAGACACTCAGATGTCCATGTTGAATTGAATTGTTATCAACTCAGATACATGAGCAATTTGAGAACAATTGTCACCAGATCAAAGCACTGTCTAGAGAAAAATGCAACAAATAGAATGATCCAGATGCAGTTTATTATGAATTGTACAAGTGAAATCAGTGTGCGAAAATAATAATGATATAAATTCATAAGATGCCTAGTTTAAATGAATAAATTTTGTGTCACGGTCCATAGAAAACCAACTAATAAAACTCTTGCCCTTTTCTCAACAGGTGCAACACATCAAATATGTGATTTCAATCTATATTGTAAATTCATATTCTAGTTAAAACAAAAAAGAAGAAAAAGAAGTGGCAAGTATTATAATGGAAACAGTCTGTGTGTTACTGAAGATTCCAATTTCTACCAGTTAAATCTTCCAGCATTATGCTGTGGTTTCTTATTTCAACTATGCAAATGATTAAATGGTTAATTACTCTTAGATCCCTATATTTTTTTAAATTATATTAAATAGTCTCTGTATTTCTAAAATTATACTAAAACGTTCTTATATTTTGCTTTTGTTTGACAATGAGGTCCTTTTATACAATTTTTTTTTCCATTTTTTCGTTAGTCAAAACTCAAAAAGTCAACTTTTAATTAATTTTATTAGTTTGACATCCTTGCCTCTTTTTTTTTTAAATTATACTAAATCGTCCACGTGTTTATAAAATTATACAAAAATATCCCTGCATTTTTCTTCCCATAAAAAATGAAGTTTTTGAATCATTTTCTGGTAGCAAGAACCTCATTTTTAAAAAATGATTATGCTTATCATAAATATTTCTGCATTATGACCCCTAAATTTCAAGAAAACACCATCATCTCCACCACTTATTTCACTGCTGCTGCCATCAATTATGCTATACATAACCACCACTATCACCAATTGAATATAATTCTCAAATAAAGTTTCTCATCTATGTTATAAATCTCAAAAAAAAAATTCTTGATTAAACTCTGTAAGTGCTTCTCCAGCAAAAAGAATCACTTATTGTTCTTGAAATTCAGGGGACATAATGCTAGTGTTTTTGTGTTCCTGATAAAAGGGACTCAAGAACCTCAGTTTTTAATGGAAGCAAAATGTAGGGACATTTTAGTATAATTTTAGAAACACATGGACGATTTAGTATAATTTGAAAAAATGCAGGGACGTCAGAGTAATTAACTTAATTAAAAGTTTACTTTTTGGGCTTTTACTAATGAAAAAAGGAAAAAAATTGGACAAAAGGATCTCATTGTCTAACGAAAGTAAAATATAATGATATTTAGTATAATTTTAGAAACATAGGTACAATTTAATATAATTTGAAAAAAATGCAGGGATGTTAGAGTAATTAATCAAAAATTAAATTAGTGGCCATTGAAGATTTGCAAAGACAATAGAGAAAATGTGTTATAGGCAATATCACTCGAGCCAAAATAGCATGATTGTAAGCACATCTCAGTCGGGCAAAGCAATTCCTATCTCAAGATTGTTTTTGATCTCCAACGTGTATTTACCAAAAGCTCATTCAATCTTTTTGTTGAAGTGCTTATTATGGTCATTGATCGAGTCATTATCTTTCTCTTCATGGAACCTCCTCCTCCTCCGACTAAATGACTTGCATTTCTCATCCCTGTCTTTGAGTTCCTTTACCATCTTGTCAATCTTCTCCTCAGATATCTTGGGTGCCTAAAAGATTTGAACAGTACATACATCACTCAAAACCCTAAATTTATATCTACCAGAAATCATAATTTTCTCAACTATAGTACCTTCCCATATTGGAGACTTAAGGCTTCACTGTAAAACTCAGGATCAACTTCTTTCATTTTGTTATGTTCTTCTAGGTCAACATCAATGTTCTTTGCCCACTTTTTATATGCATTTTATAGGGTTTTCTAATTGAAAACTGTTAAAGCATACATATCAGTTTTATCCTCAGATTAAAATTATATAAATCAATATCATTGAGAAAATTTTAATTCATGAGTAAATACACATAGAAGTATATAAAACCACTAACAAAGACATATGCACAACATACTAACATAAGAAACCACTATTATAAGTGTAAACATGCATATGATTACTATAATAAGAAAATAAAATGGACATGTGTATGCAACAGAAGAATAAAGAAATAGAACAAGTAAATGTAGAATTGAAAAAAAACGAGATAAAACAGAAATCAATTAACAAGAAGAGATGTGAACATACCACCCAAACCAAACAGAGCAGGATCCTTTCGTTAGGGTTTATGGATCAAGTATATATTATTGCTTGAAGCATTACACCCTAGGTATCTAATTTGGAATATCTAGCATTTTGCCTTCAACTAGCATATATATAATGATTCATTAGGGTTTACCAATTAATAAGCTCTTGCCCATATAAGCCCACTACTAAGGTTCATTATTTATTGGACTTATATTAGAACATAATTAAAGTTATTATTAAATACCCAATAATCTTCTCCTATGTTGTATATATAGCACAATCCAATAGATAGATAACGTAATGTTCAAATCAAAATATTGAATTATTCATATCACAAAAAGATTCATTACTTAAAAACATGAATTTTTTAAATACATTATGAGTTTTAGAAACAAAATAAACTCATGCAAAGAGAATCAATAAACTTCACTAATAAGTGAACCAAAACAGAGTTTTAGAAATTAATTAAACTCAATCAAAATTGGCAGTTTCACATGCAAGTAAACTATTTATTCAACTGAAAGAAAATATAATAATTCTTCACAGTCATAGCTATAGAGAAATTATCCATCAAGTTGATCATCCTCTTCAAGATACCAGTTGAGATATGTTCCTCCATTTTCGTCATTTCCTATAAGTTATCAAATATGAATTTCATGTGAATCCAATCATTTGTGTAACAATATAAAGTGTCTAGTTCAATCAAACGAACTTAGCACAATACCACAATGACTAAAAATAATTATATATCAATGTCAATCAGCATCAATATCAATAAACATCAATGTCATTAACAATATGAATCAATGTCAATACTAATAAGCATCCATGTAAGTTTCTTTATAAGAACAAGACATAAATAATTTCTTTTCAAAAGAACCATTTTATGTTTTTATGTGGAATGTTATAACTATCAAGTTCAAATTTAGTTAAGCCGCATTATCAGATATGGAATGGTACAACCACTCAAAACAGAATATCCAAATGGAGATAAATTACCTTATCATATGTGGAATAAGACAACTCACCCAAAAAGATATATCATCAAATATGGAAAGATATATTAACAACTGTAGACATCAACAAAACATTATCAAGTACTTATCTTAGTCAACAAAGAGAGATTCAAAATTCAAAATAACACATATGTAGGTTAAGACCTGTTTATATGCTCTTTAACCCCATTTCCCCCACAATTTTGAATATTCAATCTTTGTTCAGTCCTTTTGTGGGAGTATCTGCCATATTATCTTTCGATCGCATATCGACCAAAATGATGATACCGTGTTTTATATGATAATTCAGCATGGCAGGTTTCAGTCTAATATGCATCCTTTTACCATTAAAGAGTGAGTTTCACTACTGAAACTGTAGCTTGATTATCACAAAACAAACTTAAAGAATTAATATTTAAATAAGTCAATGGAATATCTAGGATCATATCTCTTATCCACTCTGCTTCTTTTCCTGCTGAAGGTAGAGCAAAAAGTTTTGATTCATAGAAGACAAAACAATACAAGTCTGTCTATTGTATTTCCATGCAACAGTTGCTCCACCTAGTGTAAAAATATAACCATTGGTAGATTTACTTTCTCCTAATTATGAGCACCATAATGCATCAGAAAAACCTTCCAAGATAGAAGGATGGCCACTATAATATAGAGCATAGCTTTTAAGATATCTCTTCAGCCTCGTAAGGGCATTCCAATGCTCCTGATCATGATTAATTGATTACTAACGGAATAACTCAGTATGCCAACTGTAAAGGATATGTCTGACCTAGTTGACATAGCGAAAATTTTCTAAGAGTCTGTTGATTCTAAATGAATACCAGACTAATAGGTATCAAAATTCGTTGATTCAAAAGAGTACCGAAAATTGGAAGAAACAATTTTCATACAAAAAGATTATTTTAATTCAAATCAAAAGCTTCTTAACCCTAAAGTTTATATAACTATATATAGAAAATAACTTTTAGAAAATCCTAGAGCCTAATATAGTAATTTATTACCAAAAGGAAACAAATCACCAAATTTACATAAATAAGGAAATAAATAAAAACTAACTTAAATAGAGAAACAAATCAAAACTAATATAATACCTTAAATATCGCCTAAAAATAAGTTTCATATAAAAAGTAATTAAGGAAAATAAAAATACCAAAAATATATAAATACAAATATGGAAAATATCAAATCTTGTTAATCTCCATCATTCTCTCTTGGGTAGAGAAAATCCGACCACGAATTTGCTGCAATATTATTATCAAAAGAAATTTTAGAAAAAAAAAATTATATATTGAACACATATATTTGTAAAATACTCATCAAGAGTATGAAACTTTCCAATTTTTCTTATGGTTCTCATCCAATTTGTCCAATGACTTTCAATATAAGTTTCAAATAATTTTTTTTTTTTTTTTTTTTTTTTTTTTTTTTTTTTTTTTTTTGAATGGTGAACCAGAGGTGGTAGAAATATTAATTTAGAATGGGTAGTCATAAAAATATTTTTTATTATTGTGAATTAATGTTGTAACCTATTGTGAGTCCCCAATATTATTATGATTCTCAATAGATGATGAAACTATCGTTGTAGATAATAATATTTCTTCATCAGAATAATCATCAAATACTGAAAGTAAATCCCAATTGACATTTAACATTAATTCTGAGGCATGAAAATTAAATATTTGATCTTTTAAAAGCTCAATCATCTGTTGGGTTAACTGTTTTATCATTTGTGTCATACATTTTTTCATATGGTTCATGATACGTTGAACCATCTGAGTTATTACATCAAGGTAATAAATCTCCTCTACAGATAGAGTTTGGTGTTCTCTCCTTGATGACATGGTTTTCAAGGAACGAGCGCAAGTTCTGATATCAACTGACATAGCGGAAGTTTTCTAAGAATCTGTTAATTTTAAATGAATACCATACTAAAAGGCATCAAAATTCATTGATTCAAAAGAATACTGAAAATTGAAAGAAGCAACTTTCACACAGAAAGATTATTTTAATTCAAATCAAAAACTTTTTAACCCTAAAGTTTACATGACTATATATAGGAAATAACTTTCAGAAAATCATAGAGCCTAATATGGTAATTTTTTCCCAAAAGGAACAAATCACCAGATTTATATAAACAAGAAAATAAATTAAAACTAACTTAAATAGAGAAACAAATCAAAACTAATATAATACCTTAAATATCGCCTACAAATAAGTTTCATATAAAAAGTAATTAAGGAAAATAAAAATACCAAAAATATAAAAATACAAATATGAAAAATACCAAATCTTGTTGATCTCCGTCACTAAGGCAAGTCATTGTATACATGAGACTACCAATCAGTTTGAAATAATCCAATTGATTCACGTTAACTCTCTCATTGGGGCTTAGTCGTTTAATTGGATCATATAGTGTCTTAACCACTTTACACTCACTGTATCCCTATGTAGAAAGTAGTTTCTCAATGTAATGAGCTTGGCTAAGAGTGATTCCTTGCCTTGTAAAACTTACTTTTATACTAAGAATGGTGTCTACAGCACCAAGATCTGACATGTTAAAAGTTTTAGTCAATTCGGTTTTCACTTTATTTATTGTAGAAAAATTTGTACCGAGTATCAACATGTCATCCACAAACAAGCAAATAATTGCAATCTTATTCAACACATAACGAAAGTAAATGCATTTATCAAAATAACTAGATTTAAATCCTAAGCTTGTTGTCGAATTTTTTATGCCATAATTCAGGTACTTGTTTTTTACCATACAAATATTTGTTTAATTTACAAACTTTGTTCTCAAAACATTTCATGACAATTCCTTCAAGTTGATTCATGTAGATTTCCTCTGTTAGATCTCTATTAAGGAAAGTTGTCTTTACATCCATTTGATGCACAACACAATGCTCAATAAATGCCAAAACAAGAAGAATTCTTATCACAGTTAAGTGACAAACCAGAGAGTATACATTAAAATAATATATTCCATGGACTTTAGTATATTCCTTAGCTACTAAACATACTTTATACCGTGTTATAGATCCATCAAGATTAAGTTTCTTCTTCAAAATCCACTTACAACCAATAGTCTTAGCCCCTTATGGCAAATTGACTAGTTGCCAAGTTTGATTTTGTAATAAAGAGCTCATTTCATCATAAATACTTTTTGCCCATAATAAGGAGTCCCTAAATCTTATTGCTTTTTTATAAGTAGATGAATCACCCTCTAAATGGTAAGTGACAAAATCCTCACCAAATATTTTGAGAACTTGTTTCCTTATAGATACTTTTAGTGATAGGAATTCATTATTGTGAGGAGTGTCAGAGGAATTAGGTACAGTTTCTATAGGAGGTTCTAAAATAATTTCTACAGTGCTTAATAATATAAATCCATGATCTCTTAGAAATTTATTCTCAAAAAATACTACATCCCTATATTTTATAACCACATTGGTAGATAGATCCAAAAATAAATTAGCTGCACTATTCTCTGTACTATTTAGGTGCACACAAGTGTTGGTCCTAGGCCATACCTTAGGTCTCTTAGGATATGGTATCCTTACATAAGCGATATAACGCTAAGTCTTAAGAGTGTCATATCTAGAATGATATTTATGTCATAATTCAGGGTTGAGAGTGTCATATCTAGAAGAATATTTATACCATAATTCAGGGGTGGTTTGGATGTTTGGATGCCCAATTAGAAAGTTCAATTGCCGTTTCAAACGAGACGCGTCGGCAATTGGAGAAAGTTCTTGTCGTTTGGAAGCCCAACTCGCAGAGACGATTGCCGTTTGAAATTATTCAAAATCAGCAAAATTTAAATGCTACCTCTTGTTGCTATTGCCAATTTCACGCAATCAGCATTTTTCTTCCCTGTTTTTTTTTTAGACAAAAACACCATTAATTTGCTGTACTTCTTCGTATAAATCTCGTTCTCATAAAAGCTCCATCGATACTCAACCCTAGCAACCACCCACATCCTCTTCGACGATTTGAGCCACTGACGCTTCTCATTTGAAGGTTGGGGAAGGTTCAACAGTCTCCTCCATTCTCTATTTTGCTGATTTTAAGGTTTGGGTTTCTAAAATTCATAGCTTTGAGATAATGTAGTGTTGGGTATATGGATGAGTTGATTTTTTTTATGGATGAGTTAATTATTGTGTATGAATGAGTTAATGTGTTGATGATAAGGATGTTACTGTGAACTTTGTTCTGGAAAAATAATACTGAATTTTTTTTTTTGGTTTGGGTATTCTAAACTTCTAAGATCCACTCACTTTCCCGAAATTTCCTCTAATTTTCTCATAATGCTATATATTTTTCTTCTCTTGATTTTGCTCTCGTTGTAAATTTTTTATTTTCTTCAGCTGAATTGAATAATGTGTCCTCTGTTATTTTTTTTAATACCAAATACAAATTTTGTTCAAATCCCATGTTGAAGTATGGTGGATATGCTCAATTCTCTTATATATTGTTGGTATTTCGTTTGTGGGTATAATGTAATTGTTGTAATTTTTTCTGCTTTTACCAATTCTGTGCAGTTTAAATTTGATGCTATAGCTTTTTAATGATAGTTGATTATAACTTTAGCTCCAGGAAACAGCCATAATTGTTGTTAATAGAATTGTGGGTATAAGTTCTGGTCCATTTAACCCTTTTCCTTTCCATTGTTGTTCTTTTTAATCTCCTGCTGTAATTGTCAAATTAGAGCTGCATTTTGTGGCCTTTGTTCTTCTGGTCATCATTGTGAGAATGAGTACCTCTGCATTTGATTTTTCATTATATGTATGATGGCTTTGCAGGGTGAAGCAGATCAAATCAGCATTCTATTCACTTTCTAAGGTAATGTTTTTATCATCAATTGATTTTTTTCATTATTTTTATAGTTGGTCAGGTTTGTATCTATGTTTTGGGATCTTAAAAACTAAATATTAACTTTACCAGAATTAAAACTACTCAATCAAACACTAATAAGTTACTCAAAGGTCGCTCAATTAAAGTTCATTAAACTCTTATTTTAAATTTGTTTAAAAATGAGTTAAGTATGAATTAATTAAAACTAGGTTGGTTTGAATTCTTGAATTGCTTGTTTATATATAGGCTCGTGAATCAATTCACATGTAATTTAATTATATATACATATAATTTAGAATTATTCATTAAATGGTGATATAAAAATAATAATTTTTAATATTATAATAATTTTCATGTGTCCCGTAACATGTACCAATAGGATACTTTATGAAAATTATATACCTATATTCAAACTTGTATGGCATTTCTCCTGCCCTAAACCATATCAAATTCACTAATTGCTATGATACCAGTTCCAAATTTGATTAACGCTATATATTTATTTTCCTTTATTTAAAAAATAAACACTACTTGAATTAAAAATATTATGAAATTATTTATTATTTTGTATAATAATAAATATATATTTGGCTTGGTTAGAAAATTATAATAATTGTCTAGTTTATTAGTTCATACAAGCTACTTTAAGCCCAAAATTAATGATTATCTTCTATTTTGATGTTAATAAGTACTGCATGAATGGGAAAACTTATAATTGCCATAAGATAGACTGTATAATATTGTTTTTAGATAAAAAAAATTATTATTAATATTTTCACAACATAGTTTTCATTTTACTGCATAAATCAACTCTATCTATGTTTGGCCCATTCTGCTCCACATGAAGAATTCAATCAATCCTATGACCACATTTATTCAAGTGATTTCCCTTGTTATTAAAATCTTTATCCATATCATATCATTAAGGATATTAATATTTTATATCCACTTGGATTTTATTCTCATATGTGTTGGAGTTTATAATTAAATTCTTAGTGGTTATGTTAATAAATAAGGTGTTAATGGCTATGTTAATAAAGAATGTGTTTTCTTAATGTCTATGTTAGTGACATCATGAATTCAGTTGATTCAAATGTTGCAAATATAAGTAACACTAAAAAAAAAAGGTAGTTCCCAAAGCATTAAAGCAAGATGGGATGATGTTCTGACACTTATATTCATTGAGATATGTATAGAAGCTGTAGATAAGAATCTTCGACTAGCTACATATTTTAGTAGGACTGGGTAAAAATTTATAATAGACAAGTTTAAGGAAAAAATGGAAGGAGTACACAAAAGATAAATTGAAAAATCATTGGGACGTATGCAAGAGGGATTGGGTATTGTATAACAACTAGATGCATAAAACAACTAATATAGGTTTTGATCAGTCGATCAAACAGATAGAAGCTTCGAATGAGTAGTGGGAGAAAAAGATAGCAGTAAGATTTCATGCTTATTGGAATATTCTCTATTTTATTTCATTATTATATAAAAAAATATGAGCAGTTGATGTTTATTTTTTTAGGAAAAAGCAAAATATGCAAAGTTTCGAGGGAAAAGTGTTGAGAAGTATTGGAGGTATTATGATCAGCTATTTCGAGATGTCGTCGCTTCTGGTGATCATGTGTTCTCACCTGCTATAATCGGTAACATAAGGGAAGAACATGGTTCAAACCATCATAATGATATATCAAACAATGAAGTGGACTGTACAATAAATGCTTCGAACCTTGATGATGTTGAACAATATATTATTGGGACTGTTAATGGGCCAAAAGTACTATTTTCGGCAATGAAGGGAACAAATAAGAGAAAACGAGGTGAGGAAAAGAAATCTTCAGCTACATTGATTCAAGAGCAGCTTTAGCAAGTTATCAAAGCAATTGGTAGCCAAAACAATGCTTCCTCTCACCTACCTTCATCTATTCCTACTGTTGAAAATTGTCATGTTGTTATGTTAACCATTTCGGGATTGGAAGAATGGAGCTTTCTTTGGATGGCAACAAAATTACTATTCATGAGGAAAGAAACAAAACAATGTTTCATGATTCAACGCACACCTGAACTTAAACTAAAATGGTTGAAGTTTCAAACTACCATAGAGGCTCGTGCCTTAGATGCACCCATCTTTTATTGGTTGACCAAAATATTTGTTGAAATGTTTAATGTCTACTTGTTTGAAATGTTGATTTTGGAACATATTGAGTCTTTGTCTGTCTACTTGTTTGAAAATTTGAATATTTGCTATGAAGTTGTTTGTGATTTGACAATATGATGTATTGTTGGATAAATTTATTTTTAACTACTGAGTATGATTTATTTATTTGTTGTTTTGAATGGATGATATAAGTATTTAATACCATTTTATTAGTTTATCCTATGTTAAGATGATAGATTTTTTATAGTTCTTAGACTATGGCCATCATCTTAGTGAGGATGAAGAGGACGAAGATATTGAAGTTGTACAATGTAATAAAAATATGGCCAAGTTAGCTAATGACGCATTCCTACACATTGCATTATATGGAATTGCGCTACAAATAGATGCTTTATTTTTTAGGACACCTTGAAGAACCTCGATTCAAATTGGTCATATGTTCATACAAGAGATGTTGAATGGCAATGATATTTGTTACTATGAAAACTTCAGGATGTATCAAAACATTTTTGTTGACTTCTGTGATGATCTTGTGAAAAATTATGGTTTAAAAGGGACTTGTAACTTGACAGTTGAAGAATCTGTGGGTATATTCTTACACACATTAGGTCATGGTATTGGCAATAGAATTATTCAATGAACGTTTCAGCATTCTAATGAAACGGTTTACCGACACTTTCATAAGATATTGCAAGAAATACTAAGATGTCAACATATATCATTAAGCCTAAAGCAAATTATAATGATGTTTGTCCCGAGTATATTCAGAAAAAATCTAAATTTTTTCCTTATTTCAAGGTAAATAAAATTCATTTTTTATAAGATTTTATGTTAACATCAACTTTACAACAATGCTAATTTATTGATTTTGCTTATTCATTTGAAGTATAACATAGTAGCAATAGATGGGACACACATCAAAGCAATTATTCCTACTAATGAAGTAGTTCCATATTATTCGAGCAAGGGGTGGCACAGCACAAAATGTCTTGGCAATTTGTGATTTCAACATGATGTTCACATTTTGTTTAATTGGATATGAAGGATCGGTGCATGACACAAAAATATTTTATAGGGTAAGGAATGATCATAAATCTATTTACGCATCCAAACAATGGTTAATGATGTTTTATTGTACAAATATGTGTTTTCGACATGATGCACCTTTATCATTAATTTTATTTTTTTAATAATATAACTTGCAGATAAGTTTTGCCTTGTTTATGCGAGTTACCCCAACACAAAAGGTTATCTTGCAACTTTTAAGGGAGATGATATGCAATACCATTTCCAAGAGTTTAGGATGCGAAATGGATCATCTTCTCTTCCTTCGAGAAATATGAAAGAAAATTTTAATATCATCATTTGCAGCTAATGAATGTTATTGAGATGACATTTGGAGTATGGAAGGCACGATTTCACATTTTCAAAGACTTTCATGTAGGATTTAGTATGTATACACAATGTGAACTTGTGACTACAACAATGGTTGTCCATATCTATATTCGAAAGAAGGGGAATGATCCTACCTTTACTCTCGCGGAGAATGAGTCATATGCCCCTTGGCGTCACAATGACTTTAGTTCCAATGATTCACAAATACATACTTCAGCTGAGAATTCTGCTTTCATGAATGCTAAACATATTCATATTACACAATCACTCGTTAATAGTAATTAACTGAGCTAATGCATAATTTTGTAAGGTTAAAAACTATACTTCTTCCCCAATGTGCTATGTAATGGCACTTTTTGACTGGATAAACAAATTATTTGTGCTTATATTTCATTATTGAAGTGTTGTACTTATACACTATTTGGTTACATATATTCAAATATATATTGTACTTTCATTATTGATTATATTTGTGACAAAAATATTGAATACATAATTATCAAGTCCAGTACAAAATTTGAATATTTTTGTACTTACATAATTGATGATATGTATTACAAATTTATTAAATACATAATTATCAAGCCAAGCACAAAGTTTTGCTCGGCCGATTCACAACATTGTTTTGAAGGACAATTGAATAATAAATAACAAAGCAACCAAAATAAATGAAACGAGGAATTTTTTTTCCACAACAACCATTGTCATTTTGTTTTTTTAAGACATATGTTTTCCTTCTCCACTTGGATTAATTTCTTTCTCATCTCAAGCAACTCAGCTTTCTCTTGTGCAACTATCGAGTGTTTCTCTTCTAGATGTTTGATCTTCAAATTAAGCATCTTCCTTTCATCCAGAAGTCGAAGCAAGATGGATCTTTCATGCCATGTGCTCCTGCAATCCAACCAGTGGTAGTATCCACAATCATCAACCTCCACAAAATATATTCACAATTAGTAAGAACAAATATAGATCAAAGTGCGACCAAACAATTATACCTTCCATATCTAGCATCTCAAGAATCGTCGACCGGGATTATTCTACATCTAAGATGTATAACAGCGCGCATTCAGACCATGATCACATTCAGCTCCAACAAAAGAACTTGCAGAACCACTAGATGCATCTTCATTAATAGGCATTATAACCCAATAAACCTGATATGAATATGAAATTAGTAGCTTATATTATTAGATATAATACTGTTATATTTTTATAACTTATTAATAATCACATCTAAGAGTAAATAACTATAATTATAGTATTATGAATTTGCTTTTGGAACTATAATTATAACTGTCCTAGAAATTCTCCATGAAAGATTCTTCATTTCCTTCTTTTATTTACCCTTTACTAAAATGGAATGCATTTTTGGCAAGGAACAAAATGAGTTTCAATTTAGGAGCTAGAAGCAAGGTTCCAAATGAGTTTCAGCAATTATGAAGCTTGCTTTAATGTGAAGAATATATATAGCTCAATTTTTTTTTTTTTTTTTGTTTTAACACAATCATGAGTCTTTTACATCCAAATGTTTTACATTTGTTGTATCATTAAATGATTTCTTAAACTAGATGGTTAATTATGAACTTCAAAGACCCTTTAGAAACTCTATACTAAGGTGTTGTTTTCTGTATGTAAATATATAATTAGTGACTTGATTACTGTTGTTGTTGTCAATTTGCAGGTAAGGGAAATGTTTACTAAATCAAAGAAGACTAATGCAACTAATAGGGATGTGTTCAAATGGACTGAATGCATGGATGATGCATTCATTGATGCACTTGTTCATCAACAAAAGCTGGGAAATAGGGTTGATAATGTTTTCACAACAACAACATATATCCTAATACTGATTATATATTTCTACATAAAAACTGAAAATTCTTGTTTATATAATACCCAAAATCCCAATAATGGTTAATAAAATAAATAAATTGTTGCCACATTACAGTAAAGAACAAGTTCAATAATTTAACTGGAAAACTATGAAAAAATATTTTGAAACAAACTAAAACCATTATGCCATTCATAAAGAATTTGCAATTGAAAATTTTAAAAATTAAAGCAATATGTTCATACAAAACCGCACTGTTCGTAAAACTTCAATAAAAAATAAACCATTCATTATCATTGGACTTCTGAACCTAAAAATTAAGTATTTACAATCCCTTATTTATAGTTAAATTTTATATTTCTGCCATTCTTTTATTTTCATGGCTATAGGAGACAAATTCAAAAGAAGCAAAATGCATAGCAGCAAATTTAGAAATATATGGGGGTGTTTGGTAGAGCAATTGCTAAATGTGCGATTGGTGTAAAAGTGCAATTGCCAAATCGCCAATTGCTAAAAGCAGCTTATAGCTGCTTATGAGATTTGCCGATTGAAGAGAAATTTTGTTATAATTTGAGTTTTTAGTTGGCCAACCAAACAACACAAATTTTTTCAATTGCCGACGCGCATGTTGGCAATCAGCAATTAGGGATGTTTAGTTGGTCAACCAAACAATCCCTATGTATATCAGAAACCAAAAACCTAGAAAAATTAATTCATAAAAAAAATTCTTAAATATTCAAATCAAAGATATGGAAACCCAAAAAAATTTCAATATAATCACCCCTTTGCAAGTCGTTTGCTCCTAGTCGCATGCACTGATCATCATCGGAGTTCTTGGGTTACCCTCTTCATTCTTGTAGGATTTGGAGTTAGATTTCATCAGATTTCTATCGATAATAAAGAGATTGGGAGCAAAAAATGGTTGTCATATTTGATGACTAATTAAATGGTGAGAGGGAGTGAGGTAAGCAAAGATTAGAATAAAAAGATTAGATTGCCTCCTATCACAATGGAATCAAAATGAAAAGCAAGTTTTCAAAGCAAAATCAAGGGTGGTGGAGTAGTGGACAAAGTATTTCAACTATAAAACCCACCTATAAAGCCTCCAAAAACTATAATTTTGACCATTCTAGTGGAGAGTTTTATAACCAAAATGGAAAGAAAAACCCTAGAGAAGCAAATCAAAGTATAATGAAAAAGAAAACTCACCAAAGCAAATCAAAAACCCTAAAGAAGGTGGGGAAGATGCAAAATGGCAGATTAGAGCCTGGATAAGATCGTCGAAAAGAATATTACTTACAGTAATTTCAGAAATGCTTCAACAGTGGAGAATGATTGCAGAGAAGCTAGCAAAAATTGCGAAAGAAAGCTTAGCAAAAATTGCAAAAGAAATATGTTTATTAGCTAGCAAAAACGTTGACGTTTTGCTTAATTATCCTTTTTGGTCTTTTTGTTAATTTAAGTACTTTTAAACCCAACACTCACCAAAATTAAAAGTGCTTCTATTAATTTGAAAATGTACTTTTTACCCAAACACCTTTATCAATTTTTCCCAATAGAAACAAACACTTTTAAAGATCTCAACTTAAAAACTACTTAATCGTCAATTGTTAATCGCCCATCCAATCACCCCTCATAAGATATAGAGTTTTTCTTAGAATGTGATACTCTATTCAGGATGTAACATGCAGTTAAAGTTGTTTCTCCCCAATAACAAAAAAGCATGTCAACTGTTAACAACATATAAATTTTTTGTTAACGTCCTGTTCTTTCGTTCAGTTATGCCATTTTATTAAGGTGAGTAAAGAGCAGTAGTTTCAAGAATTATGCCATAAGAGTTACAAAATTCTTTGAAATCTGTCAATTTATATTTTTCTCCTCTATAACTCCTAAGTCTCTTAATTTTCAACACGACTCTTGAAAATTTTAAATTTATCAAATATTTCATCTTTTGATTTTAACAGATAAATATGATAATATCTTGAAAAATCGTCTATAAAAATAACTAAATACTTCCAATCACCTCTAGTTGTGAACCCTTTAAAATCAAATAGGTCTGAATATATAAATTTAAGAAGTTGTGTACTTCTAGAGACCGAATAAAAAGGTTTTTTGGTAATCTTTGTTTGAGTACACATTTAACATCTGTTAAATTCGATTGAAGTGTCAAATAGTATATTATGAGTTTTAGCTAGTTTATCCATTTTCTTATAATTCACATGTCCTAATCGATAATGAAAAATTTTATAAATCAAGTATATTTGAACTAACATGACTAACTATTTTATTTGCTGAACTCAACCTATACATAACATCAGTTAAGAAAGCACATCCAAAATAATGAGAGTTAACAGATAAAGTTACTCTACCATTAAAAATTAAAGTATTCATGCTAGCAATGTCTAAAAGACTAACAAAAATTAAATTATTTAGACTTGCAAGAACTACTTTAACGTCTTTCAGAGTAAGAATTTTACATGAAGAAATTATTATGTTCGATGTGTGAGTCACTATCTCATATTCTCCACTAGCCACAACAATAGTGTCATTGACTTCAATAACATCATCAAGTTGCAACTTGCACTTGCAAATATGGCACGTAGCTCCTTTATCTAACCACTAATAAGATGAAGTACTAGCCTTTTCATTATTTCACACCGTAGCAACAAAATTTTCAGACTCAGTCTTTCGCACTAGCATGTTTGCTTCCTTTTGTGGTGTGTCAGATTTAGTCTTTAGAGAGAATATATAATCTGCAATAAAGTGACCTCCATTCTCCAGAGTTGTAGCACTTGCAACTTTTTTTCTTAGAGATGGATTTTTTAGCCTCCAACTTTTGAAATTCACTTTTAGGTGACTTGAATTTCTTAGAAAATTTCATGGAATTTGATATCACGTTAACAGCTGACTGTTGCTGTCTAACAATTATCAAGTTATTTCTAGGTCAATTCTCATCTTCGATTTCAATGAATCGTTTGAGATCAATTAGTTTCACTTGTACCTTTTTCTTAAACATTTCAATTTTAAAAGTATACCACATATGGTAATTTATAAATAATTGCACCAACAAAATAGTGATCACATCAATAATTTTCTCATTAGTTAATTTAGATCTCAAATTTTTTAAATTAGTATCTTAAATAGTGATTTGCATATCTTCATTGAATTTAAAATCCATGAATTTGTCAACAATATGAGTATTAAACAATTTCTCCTTCTTTCTAAATTATCCCAAATTTTTTTAATAGTATTAAATTTACTATAAACTTCTGTAAGACGATATAAAAGGCAATTCAATAAATAATTTTTGCAAAAGTCATTATCTTTATATCATTGAAATTTGTCAACCTCCTCTATAATATCAGTAAAGATATTTAAAATAGTGTAAAAAATATTTTCATATTTTAAACCAAATTGAATCTTTCACTGTTATGAATTAAATTCAAGCTCACTAAAAATATGAAGTTTAATCACTTCAATCATAACACGTTTATCAATTTTAGAAAATTAGACAATTAAATAGCAAGAATTTAAATAAGTGCACTTGAATTGCAGTCTAAATCCCACGGGCTGTACTGAAATGTTCTTTTTATTCAGGGGCAAGCTGACTCAATTTCCACCGTCTACAGCTATGGAACGAAGGCCACCGAGAACAAAAGCCAAAATGCTTCACCACGAAATTAATTTCAATTTGAATTGAAAAATTCCAAAGTCAACTCAAATCTAAAGACCAGGCCAAAAATGGTTCACCGAAATTAATTTCAATTGTCAATTGAAATTCCTATGTCAAATCAAAAGTAAAGCAATGGAACAAAACCATCGAGAACTATGTGGAGGAGAAACCATTGATCGGTGTGATTTTTCGTGCAGGTGAGATGGCCATAAAATCGATCGGTGGTAAAACGTGGGAATATTGCTCGATCGGTGAGATTTTTCAAGCGAGTTGGTGGGATTTGCAGATTTGGGCAAGCTGGGTTTTGTTTGTTGGAAATTCACAGGCCTTTTTCTTTTTTTTTTTCTTGGGTCTATGATTTTTTTTTTTTTTTTTAATTGTAATGTTTCAAAATTGTTAGGTTTATGTGTCAAACAATTTGCAGTTTTCTTGAAGCACGGCACCCTAAGCATTTAACTTGAAAATATTTAGAATGTTCTCCCCATCTAGTACATATATATATATATATATATATATAATAATACATGTTATAAATATATAAATAAATGTGGATGTCCATTCATCTATCCCACTACTCATAAGATAAATGTGAATATTTATTTATCTATCATACTACTTATAAGTTTTTGTTATTAAGTTTAATTTTATTATACCATTTATGTTGTAATTTATGTTATAATTTATAGTTGATTTTTATATATTGTAACATATGATGAAAATGAATTTTATAAATAAGAGTTCATATTACTTTGTAATACACACCAAAAAGATAATAGAATACTCACTCTTCTACATTCTTATTATTGTTCTTGTTCTTATTTTTGTTTTCTTTATTTTTCATAACAAAGGGTAGTTTTAAAATATTAAAAAATTAATGAATGCCCTCAAATAAATAAAAAGTATATTTTGTCAAATTTCACCTCTTATATGAGATTTAAAAAAACCTTTAATAGTGAAGGATTTAGACTAATAATGAAATTTACAAATTTCATAAATTTTAAAAATGATAAATTTTAATAAAATTTATAAATTTTATAAAATTTTTTCTCTAAATTTTTAAAATTCAAACAAATCCTAAAAGTAATTTACAATCTTATCGTTTTAAAAATGACTCAATATTAATAAACCAATGTTCTACTATTATTAGATTATGAGTGCATAATGTTCTATTTTATTTTAATATATACTATTGATTGTAAGTTATTAAAGAAGAGAAGCTCCTTGAAAGTCAATTTGATTTGTCAAAAATTATATCGATTCAATTTAATTGGTTTGAAGATTTTTATTAAAATTAAATTAATTATTTTAATTTAAATTTTTTTTAAATTAAACTAAATCATTATTGTAATAAATTATTGATTCGATTGCTTTTAATTTTTCACCTTTAAATTAAAAATATATATATTTTTTATAAAATCTCCATTATTTTATTATAATTTAAGAAAAAATAATGATAAAATACCGGTGATAAAAAATACACCGAAAATAATTTAATATATAACACAAAAATTATTTATTTCATTAGTCAAGACACTCAAATTTTTTTTCTCAAGAATTATATTATTTTTTATTTATTTATAGTTAATTTTTATAAATAGTCTTTTTTAAAATAATTTTAAATTAATATTAAATTAAAAAAAATATATAGGTGTATATAAAATAAAAACAAATATTTTTAAAAGTAAAAATAAAAAATATATATAATTTTAATTTAATTTGATTTAAAACAGAAAAAAAAATTCAAATCATAAATCAAATTAAATTTTTAATTTATTTTATTTTTCAAATAAAAATTAAATCAAATAATTATAAAATTATCATTCCAATTTAATTTAATTTAATAAATTTAATTTTTATCTTATATTTTTCGAAAAAAACTCATAATCGAGTTTTAATAAGAGCTAAAAAAGAAGAAGAAGAAGGCCACACGCTGAGGGCGAGCACATATGATCTTAACTTTTAGATCAAACCAAAGCCGTACAAATATAAGCTAGCGCCCAGATTTGGCGGTCAATTGAAAATTTTAAAATTTCACAAAAACTAACGGTGAATGAACTCAAAACCTAAAAGTTCAATACTTTAAAATTCAACAAACTCTCTCTCTGGGCTTCTTCTGGAATTTGAATAGAACAGAGGATTTCTTATTTTATCGACAAATCTCAGGTACGCCATCTCCAGCTCTTTGTACCCATCTCTCTGAAATTTTATATTTTGTTTATGCGGATTTTAATTTGTACCCAATTGAGCTGCTATTGAAACATTTTCTGGGTAATCTTAATTCTCTCTTAATTTTATTGGGTGATTGAGAGAATTAACATTTTGTAACATTGTCAAACAATGACCCAATTGGAATCATTTTCCGAATTTCTCTTTTTTTCTTCTTCCCCTAACTCTCTGTCTGCCTAATTGAGCATTCACGGCTTGAAATTCAAGGCAAATGAGTAAAATTTGAGCTGCCCATTGTTGATTTCAGCTCCCCTTTTCCCAATTTGAGCATTTGAGATAATTCCCATTTGTGGCTTTTTATTTTTTTTCTTTGTATTGGGTAATTATGGTGAGAGAGCAAAGAGTAGAGTCCTTTTACACTCGCCTTAGAGAATCAGTTTCGGCTTCATCTCTCTCTCCTCTGCTTATATTTCCCTCAACTTCAGATGTTGATTCACTTTGTGCTCTTAAAATAATTTTACACGTCCTTGAATCGGATTCGGTCCGTTACTCTTGCTATCCTGTCTCTTCTTTCCAAGAAATTCATAAATATGCAGGTCCTGATTTGAGTTCATCTTCAACTGAACCTATTTCGATCCTCTTAATCAATTGGGGTTGCCAGCGTGATTTGCGGCGGTTACTCAATTTAGGCCCTGGGGCTCGTGTTTTTGTAATTGATAGTCACCGCCCCATCCATTTACATAATCTGAGTGAGCAAAATGATAGTGTGATTGTGCTTTACACTCATGATGATGAGCATCAAGCTGATTTGGCTTATGATTTTGATGTTTCGGCTTTGGCTAATGCGAGCGAGTTGAATTGTGATGATGAAGGCAATGAGAGTTCAGATAGTGAAGAAGAGGACAGTGAAAGTGAAGGAGAAGAGAATGAAAGTGGTGGGTCAAGGAAGCGAAGAAGGGTTTCAAAAGATAATGAAAATGATCCAGTTCAGCTTTTCAGGAAATTGAAGAGGGAATATTATCATATGGGTACTTTCCATGGAAAGCCCTCAGGGTGTTTAATGTATGATTTATCACATTCTTTGAGGAAGAACACAAATGAATTGCTTTGGTTGGCTTGTGTTTCGATAACTGATCAGTTTGTTCACGAGAGATTAACGGATGAGAGGTACCAAGCGGGGGTAATGGAACTTGAGCAGCATATCAACAGTTCAGGAAATTTGGAGGCTGTTTCTATGGTGACTCTAAAAGATGGAACAAAAATTCGAGCACCTGAATCATCGAGGATTGCATATGAAGATGAGCCAAGACTTATGTTGTTAAGGGAGTGGAATTTGTTTGATTCAATGTTGTGTTCTTCGTATATTGCCCCAAAATTGAAGACTTGGAGTGACAATGGAATGAAGAAGCTAAAGCTTCTCCTTGCAAGAATGGGATTTGCACTTGTTGATTGTCAACAAAAGTTTCAGTACATGAATCTTGAAGTTAAGAGAAAGATGAAAGATGAGTTTGAACGGTTTTTACCTGAATATGGCCTCACTGATTTTTACTACAGGGGTTTCTTGAGGTTACATGGGTATAGCTCCCGGGTTTCTGCAGCAGACGTTGTCTATGGAGTTACTGCTTTGCTCGAGTCATTTGTGAACTCTGATGGCTCTTGTGCTTCTAAGCAATTTGGTGTGGCATATGATGCGCTTTCCTTGAACAATCTTGATAAGTTAAAAATTGGAATGCAACAAGCAATCAAAGTACAACGAGCAATTCTTAGACAAGGAAGTGCAGCAATTACAAAAAGTGGTTCTGTCAGAAGTCGAAGAAAGTTCAGATGGGTAAAGCTTGAGGATTCAGTGGATACGAAGCTGTTGGGATACCCACAGGCTTTGACTAAATTCTGTTACTTTCTTATGGATGCCTTGAGAGAGAAAGGAGCTAGAGCAAAGCCCTTGCTATGTGCATGCTTATCACAAGAGCCAGACAAGATGTTGATTGTCGGGGTTTGTGGAAAGCCTCGACTTGGTGCAGTTCAAGGAAATGCATTTGGAGTTGCATTTAGAAATGCAGCCGAGGAGATTGGAGCTGAGTTCTTTCATGAGTTGTTTGAATCTTCATGGATTGTTTTAGATAAAGGTGCAGTTAATAATTTTATGATCAGATTAACTGAGAAGCTCTGATAAAGAACTTTATTTAATGTCGAGATATATCTCTTCTTCTTTTTCTTCCCCTAAAAAATTAGTTGTGTTGTTCTCAGGAGAGGACATGTCTGTGTCTTTGAATTATTTTTTCTGTCATGTTTGAAATGATCCGCAAATGTAAAATAAAATTTTATTTCAGTCATCAAGAATTTCTTCTTTTCTCATTCTTGTCATCAATGCGTTGATAATAGTAATTGTTAGGTACAAAAATCTGACAGAAAATGCCTTTTTTGTAATTCAATGTCAAACACCAAACATGGTTCATAATCCTTACAGTGCTATGGTTGCTAAATGTGAACATTTTAAGATATTTTTAAGTTAAATGTCTGAGTTTCATGTTTTCACTTTGTTTCCTCATTTTATAGTAGTATTGAAGTATTAAGAGTCTGATGACTAGTATAAACTGTGTCAGTAAAGGAGATGAATTATAATTTTTTGATGATACTTTTATGTGGAACATTCTGTCTGTGGTATCCTTTCTCTGCAAGGTATATAGGCCCAACTGGTCCAATTCCAATAGTTCTCGTGAAAGGTACCGTTTCAGAAAGGCAAGGTTTTACAGGGTGTTCTGTGGCAGAATGCAGGATGGTAAGGTCATTCCCAGCCACAATTTTACATTTTACATGCCAACTGACATTTTCTGGTTTGTTTTGGGCATTTTTCTACCTTTTGGCGTTCGGCTACTGCTATAATCTTAGAACTATTATCCTATAATCTTTGATAATTTCAGACATTCTCTACTTCTTGAAGATACAAGACAACAAATGCATAAATTCCATTCCACTAGTATTTTCTTAGAACAAAGCTGAAATTAAATGGATGATGTATAAACTACCTTGTACATGTCATGAATTGATCAAGGATTTTATCCTTTGAAGTTGTCATGATGTGGCTTGTAATTTTATACCAAATCCAACTTGAATTTGTCTTGTATATTTTGTGTTGGGAAAAGCTCAAGGCTAATCATTACTTTGTAATTTATGTTCTTCCAACACAAAGAATTTGATCTTTAGATTGATAGAAGCAAGAGAAGCATATTGCACCACTTTTTCTCCTGTACATTGTGCCTTAGCCAGATAGCAGAACCTAAATGGCTATAGCAGGGTAAGAAAATAATTCTTTTCACCTAGATTTGGAGAGGATGGAGTACCTGCTGCCTGGAAAATTCTCACAGCAGTCTGTGTAAGTGACTACTTTCTCTTTTAATTGTAATACAGTGCACTTAGCTTTCACATTTCACTACTATTTTTATCTTTCTGAATGGTTGTGGAATGTGATTTATCATTTTAAGTGGTGACCTACTTTTAGCCTTGGTATATTTCAAATTTTTAACACCAGGATTCTATTAAGCTTCTTGAGTAAGTGCTTAGGATCAAAAAATATGAATTCAATCTTTTCCTTTCGTGAGACCTATTCCTCTGTTTTGCACTTTACTTCATTTCCATGGTTAATTTCACTATTGGATGTGCTTTAAGTTTTGGTCTTGTTTATGCTCTTCCATTGTTGCTGTTTGAAGACTTCAACTGCAATTGTGTAATTGTTTGTTTACTGATTCTTAAACTGTGAAATCATGGAGGTGATTTTTCAGCTATGAAATGTTTGACTAGATAACTTTTAAATTTATTATTTACATGGCACTTGCTAATCAAGCAGAAACTTCCATTTTACATTCTGAACAAAGAATGACTGTCTGATAAAAAGGTATTTTATTTAATTGATGATGTTAACAGGATTGTCCTGAGAAAGATTATTATTATTATCCCAATAATTATTAGTATTGTAATGAGAAGATTGCAAAAGGAAATCTGGATTATATTCAAGCTGCCTTAAAGTATCCATTTTTTTTTCTTTTATATTAGAATATTAAAGGAGCTATATAATGAATATTAATTATAACAGTTAAATCAAATCTGTGGCTTTTTTAAACAAACTAAAGTTAATTAATTTCAATTATATATTGTTTTTTCTTTTTTGAATCAATTTTCATATATAAACTTTAAATAAATATTTATTTTTATAAATATATAATGATTAAAATATAATATTTATTAATTTCATCATATTAATTTTACAAAATTTTTAAAGTAAAATTAATAAATAATAAATTAAAATAAAGTATTAAATAATATATTAAATTGTAAATTTTTAATATTTCACATATTTAAAAAAATTACTATCCTATTATTTTTATTATTATTTTACTTATTTTATTAAAAAGTATTTAAGATGTTGAATTTTATTGATTTTGTGGTATAAATATTAAACTATATATTTAACTATTCTTATAAAATATTATGAAAAATAAAAAATATTTTGTGAATATTTAATTATATTTTATTTGTAAGTATTAATTAAAATATACATATAAAATATTATAAAATTTTTTAATACAATTAATTTACTTGGACGTTTATGCAAGTAAATATAACTTCTTTATTATTTTTAAATTTTAATAATATATAGTTTTCAAAAGTTGTAATTTTCTTATTTATTCAGTATTAATAATTTTTTTTTTTTACATATTACAGTAAATCCTCTATAAATTAATATTGTTAGTTATTCATGAATTCTATTAATTAAAAATTAATCGAGTATTAATTTAATTTATTATTATAAAAAATTATTATATAATAAAAATTATTAATTTATCGAGTATTAATTTATAAATATTTTATTATATATTTCTTTTTTATTTACAAATGTCATATATAAATATATATTTAAATATAAACTATAATTTTATTTTTTTTTTTTAAAAACAAATTCATAATCGAGTTGGTCCTAGAAGTAAATTTACCTTAACATTATATTAATTGGTTGAATTCAATCGACTTATTTGACATAAATAATGCCTCACATATAAAAGAATTAATCATAGAATATTTACATAACATATAATAATAAATATATTAGGTATTTTAATTTTTATTTAAAAAAAAAAAGATTTTTTTTTAAAAAATAAATTCACTAGCGGAGAAAGACGCGCCAAATAATAGCATAAGAGACGATTGAGAAGAACGCACTGTATATGTAAGGATATACGTAATACCGAAATACCTCACAGATTGTGCCACGTGGACAAGGTAAGTCCTGACCGACCCGCTTGTCATAGACAAACATTGCTCAAAAGCTTATGGTTTGTACCCTTTTTCGCAGTCGTCACTTCGTCTTCCTCCTTTGTCTTCAAATCCCTTCCTCTCTTTAAACCCCTAAAAATTTCCTCTCTCTGATCATCGATTTTTCCGTACACATATAATTTATTCGATTTCATTTTGGATGGTCGTTGATTGAAGGTTCGATTCTCTATTTGATTATTATTATTATTTTTAAGTTTTAATTAGAAAGAAAATTTCTTTTTAATTTTTTATAATTTCTTTTGTTTTTAGTTTTTTTTTTTGGGTTATTGGAAATCATCCTTGATTAATTGTTTGATTTGTCAATGATATGTGTTTCTATTTGAATTTTCATATAAAAAATAATAATAAATTGATTTAATTGATTATTATAAATTTTAAATCAAAATTGAATTCTGGAAGCCGAGCTGAGGCACGAGGGGTTAAAGGTTTGAACTTTTAGTGTGATTGTTAATGCTGGTTTTAAAGTGTCGGTTTTTTAAAGTTAATTCTGATTGTGTTAATTTTTTTTTTTTGTGATGCATAGTATAATTTTTATGCAATGGCTAAGGTTCAGGGTTTGAAATAGTAAAATTTGGTAATGCAAGACAGTCGCTTTTGCTTTTGGTTGGGACTTTATATTGCTATAATTTAACTGTTTGGGTCTCAGTTTAAGCGATTTAGAATTGTTTTTCCTTAGAAAAGAATAGGAAATTAATTGGGTGAATTCATTAGATAAAAGCCCTAATTTGTGATTTATGCATTTTTAGGTTTTGAATCCTGGAAGTTTTGGTAGTAAGATTATAGATAGAGCATATGAGTTCTCAGGCTCAGGGGGTTAGGGGGGCTCCATTAAGGGGGTATCGGAGGAGGAAGACAATGCTGGACTTAAATGTGCCTCCAAATGAAAGCAGGGATCAGGAAGGAACTTCAACTCAGGATGTACTACAGGGAATGCAAGCAAACCAACAAGGGCAGCCTGAATTACCTAATACAATTGATGTTGAGGCTATTGATGACGATGTCATTGAATCGTCCCCTAGAGCTTTTGCTGAAGTATGCTCTGTCTCTGTCTCTCTCCTTCTCTTTCTCCCCATATTAGGGTTTCTATTCCAAATGAATATTTTTTATTTTGTTTTTTTGATGTTAGGCTAAGAGCAATGCCCAAAGAAACATTAACCAAAGAACTCATGGAAATGCTGTTGTTGTTGATGTAGATTCAGGTAATTGAATTTTTCCTTAGCCTCATGTATCTTCTCATGTATCTTCTATTTCACAACAGTTACATGGTATCATGGGTTAAGTGCTTGTGTAGCCACATTGATTGCTGATGTGGTGCCTTTTTTTTTTCATTTGTTTAGTTAACTGAAGTGTTTATGTTACTCATTGTAGGGCGAACAACTAGGTTGACTTATAATAACCCCTATAAGCGTAGAAGAGTTGCATCAAACCAAACAATCATCAATTGTGAACATTATGTAAATTTGGAAAGCAGTAGCAGCTCTGTGGTAATATCTGAAACCCCCCTTAATTTTATATATGTATGCCTGTGCTCCATTTTTCTACCTCCTATTTCTCTATTTTTTTTTTCTTTTTTTTTTAATGGGATTAGATCAACATACTGTTGATGTATTGCTATCTTAAATCTTAATGCTGTTGAGACGGATTGTCAGCTTGAGTTACTCTGACTGACTTATCGTAAATCTATTGTAAATAAGATTTAATTTGAATGACCTAAAAGTGGCTAAAACATAATGAAGTTAATTATGAGGTAATATAGCTTTTCTGGCTGTATGACTGGAATTTTTACTGTTGACATTTACTCATGCTTTTGCACAACTTTTGGGGATTTTCCCTTTGCATTCATGGAAGGGGATTACTCTGGTGCCTGAATTTTGCTGGATTTATAATTTTATTTCTTTTAATTTGATAATTAGTTGCATTGGAAAATATAATAAATAGTGTATGACTAATGGTTGGGCATTCTCATCTCATTAATTTTATGGATGCTTTTAATGGTGTGAGGCTTACTGTTATAGTTTATTTTGGCAGAGAGACAATGGACAGCAGCTGCAGCCACCTCCACCTCCAAAGGAGCCAACCTTTAACTGTCCAATCTGCATGGGTCCATTTGTTGAAGAGACATCAACAAAATGTGGGCACATTTTCTGTAAGGCTTGCATTAAGGCTGCAATTAGAGTACAATCAAAATGTCCTACATGTAGGAAAAAAGTCACTGTTAAAGAACTTATTAGAGTGTTCCTTCCAGCAACCAGTTCATTGTGATGCTCATGAGCAATTGTTTATGTAAGTTATTTTGGTTGTTTTATTTCCTGTGGTTATTATTAGAAAGAAGTATCATCATATCGATGAGCAATATAGTTTTAAGAATTTGTTGTATGGGATGTTCTCTCCTTGAGAATGTGGATTTGGAAAAGAAAAAATCATAGCTTTAAGTTGATTCTGCCAGATATATTAGTAATTAGACCGAAGAAGTGATAGCATGTTATGCGTATGTATGATGTCTGAGTTATTATTTTTCTCTCATAGAATAAGCAGCATGTTTATTATTAAAAGTGAAGGCAGGAAGTGCTATGTGAACCATTTATATTTTTGAAGTGTAAATACTTTTGATCCTGTCGGAGGAAAATAATGAATTGAACTGAATGTTGGTGTGTGTTTGTTCTTGTTGATTTTTTTTTTTTTTTTTTATTCGTGTATTGTCATGAGTACATATATTTTAAATCCTTTTTATATTTATCTCAAAATATCCATTTAATTCATTTCCCCCTTTCCTTCGCCAGGTTTGATAGAAACATCCTTGAGACAGAGGGATGCAGATGGAACAATTGCTGTAGCATGTTGGTTGATTATTACTTTTTTTAGTTGAAATTTGGATTTCATCTAACATGTGCAGTACTCATGTGGTTAAAATTTAATATGCCTGAAGGCAATAGTGGATTTTGTTTTTGGGTAAAAATTTATTTCTAATGGTTGATTGACTGGATTAATCATTTCTTTTTGGTTTGTTGTTAGCTAAGATATATATAACAAAATTCTATTCGTGATATTAAATTTAGCGACTGGCGACCGGCGACCCAATTGGGAGTCTGCCTGGGGGTCATTTTTCAGTTAGTACTTGTGGGAAATTTGCTGCTATCTTTTTTCCAGTCATGACTTAATAATGGTGCATTTTATGACAATGTTCTATTATTAGAGATTTTTATTAATGTGTAATTAACTAATTATAGATAATAGTTAGGGCATCACTTAATATATATATAAATAATAATTATCTATAATAGAGTTATATTATTAGTGATTTTTATTAATAATATGTTATTTTAATTGTTTGATTGTTTCAGTTATAATCAAACACCGATCAATTTTGGTTATATTTTATTTCTCCATGAAATCTGGTTTGGTCTGATTACTTATTTAGAAAGTGAATAATTTTGATTCAGAAAAAATTCGGTTGATTAACTTAACCCAAGAAGTGAGGTAATCAAGAAAACTACAATGAGCACAGTGCCCAGTAGCATTAGGATTGTTTTACTTGGTCTGGGAGTTGTATTGATTGGATTATGCATTGGTAATTTGATTTTTATGAAAAAACAATAATTTTAATTAAATGGGTCAAATCAAAGATTATTTATACAATTATGATATGTTTAGCAATTCATAAAGGAATGAAAACAATATAATCAAATATATTTTTCATGTAATATAATAATTTAAGAATGATTCTCACAAGTTCTAAAAATCTGGCAATTTCAGTTCATCTCCCATATTGGACAAGGTCAAAGCATAAATTGTAAAGGCAAATTCAAGTTACTGCCAATGGTAAGTGCATATATAATGAGCAATAAATATCCCTTTCCTTTTATTAAATAAAATAAAAAAAATCAGTCTTTTATCAATTATAATCCCCTTATTAGAGAATAAAAGAAGCAACCACCAAAAATAAGAAAATAATCTTTTTTCTACGGTAGGTATTCTGATGACAAAACCTTTCAGCAATTGAACAATTT
Organism: Aleurites moluccanus; assembly: GCA_948193065.1. Lineage (NCBI taxonomy): Eukaryota > Viridiplantae > Streptophyta > Magnoliopsida > Malpighiales > Euphorbiaceae > Aleurites > Aleurites moluccanus. The sequence continues at coordinate 61,769 of CANXYC010121386.1, read as the reverse complement.
CACATTGAAGTCTTCAGTAGTTGAACTGCCAAGATTTTAGACCAAACATAACAGAGTATAACAAATGATTCATTGAGTTGGTGAGGTGGTTTAACAATTTTGGAAATAAAGCACATTCTCCCCTTTGGTACAAACAATGTCTTTTGTGTTCCTCAACAAAAACTGTAACCTAACACATCAATATCAGAACATTCCTTGGGAGTGAAAGAAGAAAAATAGAAACCAGAATCTTGAAAACTAGCAGACGTGCGAAGCAAGTACAGAAATCTACATTATTTCATCTTCTTGGTTTTTTTCTCCACTCAGTGCGGCCACGGTTTATTTCAAGCCCATCACCTGACAATCTGAGTAGATGTAAAAAGCTATGATTGTGTTGTTCAACAGCAGATATCGTGACAGATCCATTTATTGCTGGAAGGACTGAATCAGCTTCAGTACCCTCTACAAATTCAGCACTTGTGAGCGAATCAACTACATCATCATGTTGGCATTCCCTTCTGTAGTCCAAGGTGATTGTTTGCAGTTCGTGGGTGTCAATGATTTCTTGAGGCATGCTCTGTCATGAAGAGACAAGTAAGCTTGTAAGACCACGTAGCAATGGAAATAAAAACCAACGGGTAGCATTCAAGAATACTTTCAGTTACCAACCTCCAGAACCCATCCAATATAAGTTACATTATTGATATGTTGATTCATGTCCAGATCTGCTCTTCTAGGCTGTGGATTCAAAAGAATGCTCACAATTCAGAATGACATGGTAGAATTGAGATAAACCTTAGTACATTGGAACAATGTTAATAGAATTGAGATTATTTCTTACCACAAGTCCAATTTTGGAATGTTGAGCAGGATCTTCTAATTTCAAAATTTTCTTCAAGCTTCGATTATTCTCCTCTGGAAATGCCAATCTGTAAATGCCATCAATATACAAAAGGGCCAAACAGAATATTATAAATTGGAGAGAATCAGTACTCCATTTATTCTATGCAATCACAGCAATTTCCAGGAAGTCAGCAATTTTTGTCCTGTAAGTTTGCAGTTATACCACCATCTTAGACATTTCAACTAAACATGCGATACGAACAGTAAAAGAAAGTTCAGAAAAACATCTTGGAGGCCTACCATCTTATACATGCATTATTTTTTGAACCAGAAACATATCAAGCAGGGAGAAATTCATTAAGATAGTTGACCAAGCAATAAATTAGTTGTGCTTCCCTGCTCTTAAGAATTTCCATGACAAAAATCTCTCTTAGATGAGAATATAACTAACACTAGAACATAATCATCAAATTGCAAAGTCGTTTCTGCAATAGAAGTGAAGAAAGAGTTTATGTTGAAGCTCAATGCTATGGTATAGAAACGTGCCTACCTTAGTTCTGGTGGGCAGAAAACTAAGTACTCATCTCGGACATCATCAGTTACTTTCTGAAGCCTCCTGGTATCTTGGTTCATCATCACCCACTTACTGAAATCAAGTAAAACATATAATCAACTGGTATAACACACCCTGATTCAGAAATATATATGCAAAGTTCAACTTCTGAAACAGATGCTACAAAACTAAAGAGAAAAGGTACTATAGGCATATTACTGCATGTAACTAAACCAGAGAATCTCAACAAAAAGTGCAAAGCTTTTAATAGCTGCAATTTACCAATTTGGGATATTTAACTATTTCATCAATGAACTTCTGTTTGCAAAGCAGCTTGGACAGTGAGGAATTAAAAGGCAAAAGAATTTAAAGTGTCATAAGAAATATGGTTTAAGAAATGAGTGAGCAAACAGAGTCGGAGAGTGAGCTCCAAGGTCCTTGCCTTGAGATCCAATGAAATAAGCATGCACATCCATAAAAGAGTCTGGTTTAACAGAAAGGGTTGTCTGTATAGATTGAAGTATTATATTATCCAATTTTGCTTTTCTGTTTTTTCCTGCAAAGAAGACTGGAAAACAAGAGAAGCTAAGAAATATACCTAGTGGCTCTCCCAATTATTTGACCATTGGCATAGTCCTTGAGAATCCAGTCACGTCTGGTTCCAATTCTTCCTTCACTTTGGCACCATGTTTCTATTTCAACAACATCGCTCCTGTTTGACATATCCATATTTTAACAGCTAAGGGAAATTATAAACCCAGAACTTTCACAAACATCATCATGAGGAAGAATAAAACCCACCAGGCAGGATATTTGTATATTTCAATATGCATGCGAGCAGTTACCCATATGAGATGCAACTTCCTCATTGTGTGGGTTGTAGCAAATCCATCAGTTGAAAATCCAACATTCTGAGCATGATTGCAGCCAACTTCCTAGAGAACAAATTTCCCTCCAATCATATATAAAAGAATTATAAGAAAAGAAAGTGATGAAATGAAGTTAGGGTCACAATCATTTTGAGCTTCACATAATGTTATTATTAGCAGAAGTAAAACCAAGTACATAGTAATGTTTAATGTAACACAACCAAATGAAATACATTGTTTGAGAACTAATCAACCATATCAAAAAAGAAAATGGTAATAACCTCTTTGCCTATTGGAACCACTTCTGTTGTTGAAAGACAACACAGGAATCTTCATCAGCAAACACAATTGGAATTTTACACTTCTTTTGTTTCATTTTATAGTTCACAAAGAAAGCAAGGTTTTCAATCTGTTTCCGATTGTGTTCTGGTAGCAGATTACGTAATTTCAGCAAAAAAAGAGATTGATGGGTAAGAGGCGTCGAATCCAACAAAATAACGGAAAAGACAGAAAAATGACAATTTTATGGAGGCAGTTAAGTAAGCCAGCAACAAAGGCAAAATTCAGAGGCTATACGCTCAAAATTACCAAATTTCATATCTTTACAAGCGCAAGCGCAAGTGACAGAAAACAGCAAAACAAAGCACACCCAGATGCCAGAACTCTAAAATTTTGCCAACAAATTCCAGAATTCAATCAAACAAATACACTTCAATGCTGCAAAAGAGGTTAACGAACAATCCCTTGAATTCCAAATCAAAACAAAATGAAAAACATGCATAAAAAAACAAAGAATTCAACTTGATTAACAAAACAAATTCAAAAACTTTATACCTGTAAGAAATTAGCAATGGTCTCTACAGTAGCAGTTTTATTAATCCCAACTTCATAGCTTCTGACAATAAATTTCTCCTTATAAGAAAAACCATCCTCCATCAAGTTCCCTAATCGGAGGCGATTACCCAAGTTTTCAAATCCAGATTCAACTTTGCTAGTATCTTCATCAGAGACAACAGCCTGAACAGAACTGTTAGCGACCGGAGAGCAGAAAACGACAGAGTTTGGGCGGCGAGTGAAATGGGACTGGGTCTGGTGATGGGTAAAGAATCTACATTGAGATAGTAGGGATTGGATTTGGTTCGTCGCATTACACGGTACCTTCAACATTTCTCTGAAGCTGAAGCTATAAGAGCTAAAGAACAGAGAAAGTCCAAAACAAATTTCTGTGAATCAGAGAAACCGCGCGCTCTCTCTCTCTGTGGAGAGTGTGTGGGAATGAGTTTTTAAAGGATGGGATTGTCGATGGGACCGAGGAAGGAAGAGAGAAGAAGATGGAAATGCCACTAGATTTTGATAGATTAACGAGATTGCCACTGGTGCCATGTGTGAAGCTTCAAGCAGGGACCTTTTTTGCAGTCTCCTAAACGACAATGTTGTTATAAACGACAAGTAGGTAGAAAGTGCCTTCAGCCAGCGGAGGAGCCAAAATTTTATCCTTGGAGGGGCTAAATTTAAAATATCATAAGATAAAATAATATAGAAATGTATGGAAATTTAAAGGGTTATTGTTAATTTTTGTACAAATTATTCTAAACGTGAAACTAAATTTTTAATTTTAAAACATAACAAAGGAAATATAATAAAAATTAATCAAAATATAAGGGATTCTAACTAAAATGTATTTAAATTTGGGGTGTCATCATCAAATTATTTATAACATTTTTCAAAATTATAAAATAAAATTATAATTTTAGAAACTTTTGGAGGGGCATGGCCCTCCTCGTCTCAAGGTAGTTCCTCCCCTGCCTTCAGCAAAGCACACCTCATTCATCACTATCCTTTTGCCAAATAATTAAAACCTATCATCAAACGAGCTTAGCCCTCTAACTTGTTTAGCTTCATCATTTTTTTTTTTATATCTATCAATATTAGATATCATGTGGTTAAATTGCTCTTATATGATAATATAATCGTCCGTGATCAATATCATAAGAGCAGTTAAATTTTATATTTTATTATATATTTTATTATCTATTTTATATTTTATTTACTTATTGTATTATTTTTTTAAAATATTTTAATTATTAATATTTTTTTTTATAAGTGATATGTTGTATAAAAAATATATTTAATAATATATAAAATATATAAGAAATAGAGAATTCAAACAATTATAAAAAAAAAAAAAAATTATTATTAATGTATTGTCTATCTAATGAGAAGATGATTTAAAGTCGAGACTATTTTCAAATAATAAATTGCCTTATATAAGTTAAACTTTTGGTTGGTGGTGATTACTTTAATTCTTGAGCTCAAGTTATATATATATATATATATATTCATTTTATAAACAATATATTTTAATTTAATGATGTAGAAATATATTATAATATGAGAGTATATAAAAATCTATGAGTACATTTTATTTTAATATAATAATTATAAATTAAATTATAAAATTTATAAAATAAAATAATAATAAGTTAATAAAATTTTATAATAGCACAATATACAAATTATAATTTGTAATTTTTTAATTAAATTATTTTAGCTATAAAATTAAATTAAATTAAATTGAAATAATAATGGTTTAATTTAGTGTGTAAAAAGGTGTGCAATAAATACTCTTCTGTTAATTTTAAATAATAAAAATAATTTTATTTTTCAATTATTGTTATCTATTGATGACTTAAAAGTTACAATCCAATTTTTTATTAAAAATATTTTTTTTATATAAATATTTTTATTATATTTTTTTAATTCTTATTTTTAATATTTTCATATCCCTCCTTAAGTTTTCTCAAATTAGATCAAAGGATTAAGTAAATTATTCTAAATAAATATCAAAACATTAATTATATAATTCTAAGTACTACACACATATATATATATATATATACATTTTTTATAATTTAAAGTAATTATAATTTATGATTTTCATTTGATTTATTTTTGCAAAGTGACATGGGGAAAGGCCATTTTACAAGAAGATTTTTATTTATTTTTTTAATTTTTTTATTTTGAGCCAACAAACAAGTCCTATAGTGTTAGTCTATATCATAGCCATCGCCATATAATGGAGATATACCCAAATTTCTTAATAATTAGTTGATTAGCTATGATAATTATTATTATTTTATTAATTAAATACACTCTATAGTGATTTTTCATATGATAAAGTGTCGATATTATCCTTAATTTACTTTTCGAACAATTAAAAAAAATTGATATTTATTAAAATATTAAAATTAATTAATTTCCTCTAGACTAATGAAGGATATATCTTACTATACTGAAATTATATTTTTCACTCATTAGAGTTTTTTAGGCATGGCTCATTTTTTAATTAATATATTTAGTAAATTTAATATATTATTTTTATATTTATTAGTTAATTAAATTTAAAATATAGTATTACTTAAATTAATATATTCTAAATTAAATATATTAAATAAATTTTATCCAAAACATACCTTTCTTTATTCTGTTTTAGTTAATATATTTAATTGAATATACTAACAAATATTTTAATTTATATTAATTAAATTTTATCCAAACTACCATTTCTTTTTTTTTTCAATTAAGATACTTGTTAGGTACTTTAAACTAAATATATTAATTAATTAAATTAAGTTAAATTTATTCTTTTAATTTGGATGGGCTATGTTTAATTAAATATATAATGAGTAATTTTGATATCTTAATAAATATACATTTAGCTTGATTGTCCTTTTTTTTTAGCATTGAGAAAAATATTTAATTATAAATTTATTGGCCAAGATATGTACTTACTATTAAACTGTATTTCTTAAATATAATTAAAATATTATAATAATTTACTTTATTGAAGGTGAAGTGTATTTAAGCAGGATAAATATAAATTTTTTTTTGGAGGAATAGACATTTTTTATATTTAAAAAATGACGTAAAAATTTTATAAATGAATTCTATAAATAAGGAAAAAAAATTAATTTTTCAAAATAAAAGGAGTATTTTATAAATTTTAATAACTCACAAGAAGTAAATAATAATTTATTTTAATAAATTTAAAAATTAAAAGGTTATAAAAGAATAATGAAAAAATATATAATTAAATAATACCTTATTAGAGATTAAAAATAATTCTTTTTAAAATAAAAAAAATTATTTTATTAATTTTAAAGATTAAATAATAATTTTACATTATAAAATTTTAAAAATTAGGTGCAATCGTTGAATGAATCCGCCGCATTATATTTAAGAATTTTGAAGTGTATTTAACCACTCCTTTTTTTATTTAACACAGAAATGATATCATAATTAACAGGTGTATAAAAAAAATAGTAGTATCAATGATTTTACTTTTAATATATTATATTAAATTTATTTTTTAATTTAGTTAAAAATAAATTATGTACATAAAAATTAAAAAAATATGATAAAAATTTTTTATTTATGACCTAATATTAAAAATTAAATTTTGATAATATGGCGAAAAATAAATTCATTTCTCAATTTAATAGTAACATATTCAAAAATGCATGTTAGTACAAAAGTAATGTGTAATTAATGGGTTTTGCATAATAATTTTTTATGTGATATATTTTAAAGATTTAAAAAATTTTATAAAAAATTTTTAAAAATTATAATTTAATAATATTTGATATAATAAATTTAATGATATATTTTTTGTGTTAAATAAAAATTAAATAAATAATAAAAAATATATTTTAAATTTTATGTATTAAATTTAATGATTCAAATTTATCATATTTATAATATAATTTTTACTATTTATTTAATTTTTGTTTAATATAAAAAATATATCATTGAATTTATTATATCAAATTATAATTTTTAAAATTTTTTATAAAAATTTTTAAATTTTCAAAATATGTGATACGAAGAAATTATTGTGCAAATTAAACCGTAATTAATCTGCCATTAATCAAGGTATACTCAATCCGTTGAAGTAATTCATAATGTTGAGTGCTTTATCAAATTGTTAGATTGGACTCTTCAGCTACTTTCACAGGTGGGTTTTGCTATAGGTGATTTCGACAAGTCTCGATTTATGTTTTGTCAGATGATGGCTAACCTCTGGTCAGATCGAGTAAGTGAGCATAGGTGGAAGACAGAGTCTTAGTAAGTCGAACTGGTGGTTGTTTGATCCTCGCGAGGATATCCTTCGGTGAAGAGGATGAATCTAAACAGAAACAATAACAAACAAATGTCTGCCAAGCGAATCTTGTACGTAGGAGAGTTTGGCCGCTAGTTATATGAGTACTCACTCTAGGCCATAGTCGAGAAATCTCTTAGACTCATCCAGTCTTAGATCCATTGACACGAGCTATTGTCATTTAAGTGATTAAAACTATATAAAATATATAATACTAATTAATGTTAAAAAAACTATTTCTAATAAATTGCATGCTTTTAAATATATAAATACATTAATGAGATAAATTGATTAAAATTGAAATTAAACATATATTATATACATAATTGAAATAAATTAATATTTCTTTTTTTTTTAACCTCTTCAATTATTTTATTTTATTTTCTTGTCATTTCTTTCATAAAATTATGAATTAATTATTATTGTATTAAAATTTTATATTAAAAAAGAAAAGAAAAATTTTTCTTTAACACTCCTTGAATCTTGGCTTTATAATAATTTAAGACTAAATTCTCCATTCAAATTTTATCAATATTAAATTTATCTAATCAATAATTGAAAAAAAAAAATCTTAACTTTATAATAATGTTCATCTTTGCTTTAAATTCATGGAATGGAAGACTTCTTAAAGGGTTATTCAAAAACAATAGTTTTTTTTTTTATTATTTTTTTTTAAATTGATATACATCAATAGTCAACTAGAAAATATAATGTGAATATTAAATAAGAAAAACTTTTTAAATAAATCTTATCTGTCATGTTAGATTATGAATTAATTAATAATATAAATTAATCAATAATAATATAACATGTGGTAAAAAAAAATTTTAAAAATAAGATTTATATAATCAACTTGATAAATAAATTCGATGATACGATTAATTAGTTATAATGGTAAATTCAGAAAAGTTATGAAGTTCATATAATGTATATGATAAATAAAAAGTAAATTTTTTTTTCTCATATAAATATTAAATTTTTTTTCTCATATAAATATTAATTTCTTTCTTTATTTTTTATTGATATGTACATTTGTGAGTCTAATTAATAGTTAAAGTGAGTCTATATCATATAAATAATATTTATTTCTTAATATATTCTTATATCATTGAATTATGCATTAAATATAAATAAAATTTTATTTAAAAAGAAAATATATACTCTATTAAAAAATTTTGTATCGTAAATAAATCTGCCATTAAATAATTAATTATTATATCCATATTTATTACATTGATTTATTTAAGATTTAGATTCAATTTAACTTTTTCAATTCTCAAAAATTCAAGACTCATTGTATGATAATTCAAACTACTCACAAGTTATAATATTAATTACTTAGGTAATGATTAATTTTAGTGACAATTTCAAATCTAAGTTTGAAATTTTATATTTTTTATTAATAATTAAATTTTGATTAAAATTTAAACTTGTGACTTCTAAATGATAGTATCGAAATTTCTAATGGTTAAAACTCTTTTGTTAAAATCTTATATTCTTAAGTAGTTGTAGGTTTTTTTAACCAAACATAAAATGCATACATTAATAAAGGAGAACAAGATTATAAACATCTAATATATCTAAAACTAAAATCTTGAAACTCGACAACAAAACAAAATAAGACAACCACAGAGAAAAAAAAAACAATCACAAAATCAACGATCAATTAGTGAAATAGAGACAGACAATAGATCATATCAATGGCAACAAAAAGAGTCATGAAACTGGATTGAAGATGCTTGAACTCTGGATAGTTCACCGTGCCAAAAATCCTTAAATCTCCACAAACTTATGGGCTAGACAGTACCAATTTGAAATAAATATGAAGATGATTGTCAGAAGCAAAAGTTGATTTTTGAGTAAACCAAAACAAATATCTTCACTAATGAGTGTCGTTGAGCCATCTCCTAAAAAAAAAAAAAACTGTAAAATTATTATGGAGATAATAGATGTTTTCATCACAAGGATGAAAATCAAAATAACCCCTATGAAGATGGACAAAAGACACCAAAATGAAGAAAAACAATCTTTAAAAAAAAGAAAAGAAAGAGATTTGGGACTGCCACTAGCAAAAAACTGTAGAAACTAGAGAGAAGGAATAAAATATCAGTGAAGAGAAAGAGGTAATTTGAGGATGGTATCCATAGACCCTAAAGTACTTATAGGTTGAGTTATTTGTGGATAACCCTTTTACATATGACTTAAATTTGGCCACATTTCACATGTGACAAATAATAAATTCTGCATATCTTTCAAAACAGAGCAAAATCTTGTTGCCACAAAACCCATAGAGCTACCATCAATACTTTATCTCACAAGCCCTCATTACCAGTTTTGTATTGCAGATTACATTACCCATTTGCACAACTCCATTTCTATTCCTATTTAAACACATATACACAAGCCACATTCCAGAATTATAATATAAACTCCTCCATAAATAATAGTACATGTATGCCTCCCACAGCTGACTGTAACTATAACAATCAGGTTTGCTTTTGCCGTGGAGTTCACTAACTTCATGAATCTACAAGGAGACTAGTACATGTAGGCCTCCCACTACTACACCAAACATGACGATTACTGTTAGTGAACGGAGACAAGGTATCCTAAATTAGGAAAATTATTTAATACATAATTGTATTTTTTTGTTAGATACAAAATGTTAAATAAATTTATATATAATTAAACTCTCTAATTAATTTTCGAGATTAACACTCTAAAAATTATATAAATTTCTAATATTCATAACATAATATTAGAATTTAATCGATTCTTACGCCATCTCACATTATATCATAAATTGAATTTGATTCAATTCTTTTTTTGACCGATAATAAATGTTGACCGATATAAATATGAAATTAGGTGAGTCTAGCTAGGATGCATGCTCGTTGTGTATTAATGCACTGATAATTATCCTATAAATGGCAGTCATATCTTGAATTTGGAGAGAGTATCTAATTAAGTGCCAATAACAGAAGCAGCTTGTAGGTGTTTAATTACCTAACTAATGAATTATATTTTTGTATATAGGTTCAATAACAGAAGGTTAAAATAATTTAATTTTTTAATGTTTCTCCTTCCTTCCATTGAGTTTTTAAAGATTATTTGGCTATTGGTTATGATTTAGTGACAATAATAATGTTGTCGCTACATACATTATAGCATAACCATGTTTAATATCCCTAAATCATAATTATATAAATAATTAAAAATACATATTAAATTATAAAAAATAAATAAATAAATTATCTAAAATTGCATATAAATTACATATGTAATATTATAACTAAATATGACTTAGTTACTATCATGACTTTTTTTTTTAATCAAACTAAATTATAATTACATAAAATATATATGTTTATATAAAATATATGTAAAATTACAAAATATATTTAGGCCACCAAATATGATCTTGCTACAATGTGAGGAATGGCATTGGCTGCTAGCATAATATTGTGAGTCAACTTATTATTATTATTTATTATTTATTATTTTTCAATGAGTCAAGAAATTAATTTTATTATTATTATTATTTGGTGGCCCATTGTTGGAAAAGAAGATAGATTTTTTTTTTGGTATACTCAAATCCTTGACTTTATGTAATGTGAATAGATAAGCTCAATGATACATTTTTAACACATATAAATAATGTTGTTTTAATAAAATCTATAACATCATATGAAAAAAAAACCTTTTAAACACTAAAAATGAGCATTTCAAAATTTAGAAATTTTTTAATAATCTTTTTTATTTTTATTTTTTTATATTTACAAATGATACAAAATAATTGGATCTGTCTTATTTACTTATACAAAATAGTAAATAATTATTATTTAAATTAATTATCTGAATGGAAAGAATCATTCATACTGTGAGATGCCATTAGATTTTTTTGATTTTTTTAATTTAATTATTTTTTCCTCAATTGTCTGATCTCATGTGTATAAAGCACGTTTTATTATCTGGTAATAATTGAGGCTATTTGATTTTTAAATAAAAATTTGAATTTAAATTAATCTAAAAAGCTATTTTGAACTTAATTGTACATAAAAATAAAATTAAAGGACAAATAAAGCATTTATCTTTTATTTATTTTAAAAATTAAAAATTATAAAACTTATCTGTGAGTGAGAACGGAGAATTTTTTTATTTTTTATTTTTTTGCTCTATGGAAAAATATTTTGCCATATCATGTTCCTATCAATGATTATGACTTGCATTTATATATAAAGTAAACAGTTGACACATTTAATTTCTTTTGGTTATAGGAGATATGAACACATTAAATTAATTAAACATGTTCTGAGCAATACAGTACAATAATTCAAGAAGAGGGGGGCTGATGTGTGTGTTGGATTTTTAGTGTTTAAAAAAATTTTATAAAATTTCTTAAAAATCGTAATATTATAGTATTTTTTATAACGAATCCAATGATATATTTTTTATATAAAATAAAAATTAAATTGATTTAAAAATATATGTTAGAAATATATTAAATCTCGATTATTAAATTTTAACGATCTAGATTTAATATATTTATATTACTTTTTTAATTTATTTGATTTTTATTTTGTATAAAAAATATGTCATTGGATTCGTTATAAAAAATATTATAATATTATAACTTTTAAGAAATTTTACAAAATTATTTTAGGTATTAAAAAATCAACACAGTAAGAACTGATGTGACAGTGTTTTTGGCACATCCCCTCAACCAATTCAGTAAGCATTTAATTTTATTTTAAATTTAATTAGGGTAGTTTGTCTTATTGCAGCTCGAAATTTTTATATTCTTTTTTCATTTACTTGACTTATAATGTTTATATAAATACCATGTGAGGGGAATAGAGATTTTGTTGAAGAAGAAAAGAAGATAAATGGAGATGTGGAACGAGGAGGAGGTGGCGGAGGTGGGATTGCGAGGGAGACCGCCTCGCCAACACAGCCAAATAACCACCACTACAACGCCCACCGACGGAGTTGAAGCTTTCAAATTCTATCAAGAGATTAATGGCAACAATGGAGGTATGCACATACAAATAAAGTTATTAATTTTATATGTATATAGCTAATTAAACAATATTTGGTTTGATAATAGAGTTTCCCTTTTCTTTATTGTAGAAATTATTAGGTAAGACATGAATATAATTACATTCTATATATAAATATGGTTATTCTATTTATACAAAAAAATTTATCTTTTCGTTATTATATTTTTATAAGTCAATTAAAAATTATAAATATTATATATAATATTTTTTATTTTTTATCAGTTTATTCGTTTATAACAAACTTCACTCATATATATTTTTTATATTAATATTTAAAATTATCAAAATATAATATTTAAATTTAATAAAAAATTAATAATAATAATAATTCTCCTATAATAAGATATTTTAAGAAATATAAATTAAATAAAAAAATAATCAAAATTGTGGACTAGATATTAATTTCTTGAAAGCCAACTGTCTTGTTAGTTCCATTAATTTTGAACTTATATATCGAACTAAAATAATGTAAAATTATTAAAATTGTGTGTACTAAAAAATATTAAATATAAAATAATATATTCTAATAAAAATTCAGGGTGTAATGATTTTTTTTTTCCAAAAAAAATAAAATTCTAATTTACGAATCAAATTAAAAGTTAATTTAATTAGCATTTGGATTCATCTTACTCCATTTTTTGAGGTCATAATTTCTGGGTTTTGTTTCGATCTTGCTACTGAATTCTATGGGTTTACCATTTACCTTTAATTTGAGACTGCTAAATTTATTGTGTACATTAAGTGTAGATATTTATTTTATATATTTAATTAATAATTAATAAAATATTTTAATTAATATAATTTTTTTTTTAATTTTTTTATTTAATAAAAAATCATTAATATCCTAATTTACTTCATATATTCTTATTTTATTAGATTAATATATATATTAAATATAAGTGAATATTTTATGCTATAGTTTCTTCATAAATCATGAAGAAACTGTTTGTTATTGATTAGGGACTTTGAGAGTTTAAGGGGATAAGAAAGAAAAGGATAATATTTAAACCAAAAGATAAGAAAAAAAATTAATTTTTCATTTTTTAAAGTAAAGGATAACTAAATCCTTTATTTCCATTCTTTTTCGAAAGAATAACTAATTTCTTAATTTTTTTTCTTTTTCGAGTCATTTAACTTTTTTTCGAAGGAATAACTAATTTTTTAATTTTCTTTCTTTTTCGAGTCATTTAACTTGCAAATAAAGGATAATTATTATCTTACTTCACTTTCCAAAGAGGATTTAAATTATCCGTATGTACAATTCCAGCATAGTCAAATATAATTTTTTTTTTTTAATAACATGTTTACCACAATTAAGCCTATTATAATTTTTTAACAACATGTGCACCGCATTATTTTTTATAGAATTAATTATTATTTAGTGTCTAAAGTTTATCGAAATTAATAAAATGATTTATATATTTTGAGAAATTCATTATTTATTATTTCATATTTTTTGATTCTGTTATACGAATGAATCATTCGGTTCATTTTTATAAATTCAGTTAAAAAAATTAAAAATAAAATGAAAATAATTTTTATTATCTAAAATACTATTCTTTTATTTTCTTTTAGATTAGGAGCATTATCTTAAAATAAAACTCATAATCCATATCTCTCACTCTCTACATACAAATCCATAACTACAAAAAATTCCTATAAAAAATTGGGTTTAAAAAATTCTTATTAAATAATCGGAAGATTAAAGATTAATTACTATTTAGTTCATGAGATTTATTGAATTTAATAAAATGATTCTTACGTTGATGTGACTGATTTAAAAAATTTAATGGCAAATAAATGATATTTTTTTTATTTTATAAGTATTTAAAGGTAAAAATAAATAGAAGGATCAATTTACTTACGGAATCAAAAGATAAAGACTAACTAGTGAGTTTTTTGCTAAATAGTGAGTTTTTTAAAATGCAAAGATTATTTTATTAATTTCTATAAACTTCAGGAACAAAATAATAATTAATCTTTTTTTTATATATATTACAGTGTGTAAATAATTTATTCACTTTCAATATCTAATCACTCTAATATTCATTCTCATTTTGTAATTGTACATTTTATCTTTATACAGGCACCCCTTAGAAAAGTAACATAATAACCACACATGGAATTTGAAGAAATTATTAAGCAAGATTTTTCTATATTTATCATGATATATGCATTGACAATTTTGAAAGGAATAGCAGTGTAAATGTTAAAATCTTTGACCGATTAGGTTTGACTAGTGATACTAGAATGATATATATTTTTTTTTTTTGGTAAAGAAGGGAAACAAAACCAAAGAAAATTACAAAAGGCATATCCTTGGATATGCAATTCCATAAATATGGTGGAGGAGCATACTTAAAATTCCTTGAGGAGGCTCTTAAAAAAAGTGAATACCAATACTAAGGGTAAATCCCATTTATGCTAATCAATCTGCACTATGGTTTGTTTTTTAATACTAAAATAATATTTAAAATCAAGAGATTATGACTTTAAACTCGATTGGAGTTTAATTCAACTCAATTTAGTTTTAATTTTAAAATTAATTTAGCTCGGCTATATGAATTTTTTGCTTGTGTTCTATAGGATTCTTAAAAAAAAATCATCTTTATTTCTTGTTTTATATAAAATCTCATCCCATCATTATTAATTTTGCATAGTTTCAGGAAGTGAACCAATTAATGGACTCTCTGGCTCTAAAGACGATGGAAATACTGTTGACATTACTATTTCTAAGACTGCAAGCTTCTTACAATCTTCCATTATTTCATCGGAGCAACAAATTTCAGATGCTACTTCTTCCAACAATGGCACAACAATTGATGTTATAAGAGAAATTAGACAAGATGAAAGAGAATTATATCTTGATCAAGTGTTTAAGAAGCCAACTGCACATGAATTCGTCTGTCCCAAATGTAATTCTTGCATAAAGAAGGTTCTTGTTCGTGAATGGGACACTGATTCTGTACTAAATACAGAGCCTATTGATACTTTCAGATGCTCATCTTGCTTCAGTTTTCTCATTCCTGCAGGTACTATTGTTCCATAGATTCTTAATTTTTCCCTTGTATGTTTCAAATTTTTCATTCATTCTCGTAATTAAGGGCGTTCCAATTATACGAGACTCCAGGCATTGTAAGATCAAATTGCAAAACCCAATCATGACCTATTGGTCACAATTAGAAGTAATTCATTGTCAAATTTATGAAATGAATGAATTCTTGAAAATTTTAAGATCCATCAATTCTTGTTTTAGCATTCTATGTTTCAAATGTTTAGATATTCTATGGTTTTTCTTGGCATGTAGCTGCATCAGCAATTTAGCATATGTACTGGTCATTCTGATATTTAAACCTAACCTTTCTGTTTTACTCAACAGGCAATTGGTTTGTCAGTAATTTTATACACCAACAGGAGCCAAGGAGGAATGAGCAAGGTGATGTTTCTTATGCAATCTTTTAAATAAATTGGATAATTATGTAATAATAAAGACTCCATTCATAAGAAATTTTTAAGTCTAGAATATTATAGGTTAATGTGAAGGATACATCTATAAACTACAAATGTTGTTATAACTTCTATTGTTAAGAGAGTGCTTGGTTTAGCTGTTAGGAGCCTGTTTCGCCCGAAGATTATATTTTTTGTAAAGGGAGACAGTTGGAGAAGAAAAAGTACAATATGGAGTCATTCTTACGGCATCTTTTCCTGGAAAAATTTAGATATGATTTTCAATAATCGAGTTAGGTAGTGATGGACAATGCCAGATAACAAAGCAGTAAGAAAAATATTTGAATGATTGGCTAAGCTTGTTTCCCCTTTATCTAGCAGATGATAATTGATTCTACTGTAGTTTCTTTTAGGCCCCATGTTGTGGGAAGCTACTGATCACAATTCCACATTGTTCAATCCTTGTTAAATTATGCAAATGCAATGCACAAGTAAAGATTTTCATTACATATAAAGGTCTGATTGTGATTGAGGTTAAAACCTGCTTCTCCAAAAAATTCACACTTTTTAGATGATGTTTGGAAAAAACAGTTTGAAATTGTTGTTTAGCTGTTATTAGAACATGTCAAAATCAACTTAAAAACAATTTTCAATAGCTTCTAATCAATATTTTCAACATAATATTTTTCTTAATAGCAGTTCAAATAGAATGAAAATTTATGCTTTATTTTCTCTTCTTGTTCCGACGATAAAAATTAAGCAATGCTGATATATTCAGAGAACATGCTTTCATTATTAATGCTTGTGCCTCACTTGATGTTCTGATGCAGCAGGAGCTAATCTTGTCCAAGATCCAGTAATGGAAAGAGATCCATTTGTGGGAACAATACATGATAAAACTAAACCTCGACCACATGATAAAAATTTTGTTGCTCCACCAGCAAAAATTGTACCGCCACCTACTGAAACTGTTGGAGGAAGCCTGGATCTTGGAACTGCCAAACCCCAGGAACCTGACAAAGATAATGTGGCTTACCCAAAACCAGATTCTTCAGAGAAAAAAGATGTTGAAATTGGTACAGGATCAAGTTCAATTGATCATGCAGTAGGAGATGAAAAAATAGGTATATTGAATTTGTTTATTTATATATATATATATATATATATATATATTGTTTTGTTGTATATATCAGAATCATTTTTTAAAGAGTAGTGGTTAGTATTCTTGTTATTTTAGATGTGGCTGTAATTTTCATTTTCATTCTCACAATGATTGTCATAATCATCCAAAAATTTCTTGTTCTTACTAATATTTAACTAATTAAGCCATACTGTCATTTTATTTTCTTGATTAGCACAAGTTCTTATGCGTGTTGATTGATTATGCAGATGACAAATATTCGCAAAAGACTGAACCTGATGAAGAAGTTCAAGCAAATGACAAAACTGAAAAGAGTGGCACAGGTATGAAAATTGAAAGCAACGTGGCAATAAACTTCCATTAATATGCTTCTTTATTTTCTAGTTATCCTTAGAAAATTATGCGTTTCTTGATTTCATTAATACCATATTTTACCTCTTAAATGCACCATATTTTAGAAGATTATCTGATGTGCTGCATGTTGAATCAGCTGCAGTTGAAACTGCAATTCCTGTGAATGATGATGAAGATGGACAGAATTTACCTTCTGAACCAAGAAATGATAAAAAGTGGGAAATTATAAAAAGCATTGTATATGGAGGATTAACAGAATCAATTACAAGCCTAACTGTTGTGACATCTGCTGCAAGTGCTGATGCCACCACACGTAAGTTCAAAACTACATTGCTCTAGAAATGTCCAAGATTATATATTTCTCATCACATCTCTTTTCCATTTCTATCAAACTTTTCAAAAACAATTGCAAATTGTACTCTCGTCTTTCATTTTGGAATATAAAGTGTACTTTTTTAATCTTGCACAGTTTAATCAACTATTTCTGAATTGCAGTGAACATTATAGCTTTGGCATTGGCAAACCTTGTTGGTGGACTTTTCATGATTGGACACAATGTGAGAAATTTTTTCCTTGGCTCAATACATAATTGAACCAAACCATGGTTCTTGCATAACTAACTTGTAAATTTGCAGCTTAGGGAACTTAAAAATGAACAATCTGGAGAGACCTCTGATCAGACAAATGAACAAATAGATAGTTACCAAGAACTACTCGGAAAGAGAGAGAATTTCATTCTTCATGCTTCAGTTTCCATATTATCATTTATTGTTTTTGGATTAGTACCTCCTCTAGTTTATGGATTTTCATTCTGGAAGAGTGACGATAAGGATTATAAACTAGCAGCAGTTGCAGCAGCTTCTCTTTTATGCATTACTATACTTGCCATTGGCAAGGCCTGTGTCAGAAATCCGCCCAAAAACTACATCAAGACTTTGTCGTACTACGTTGTTGCAGGATTTATAGCTTCAGGAGTTTCATACTTAGCTGGTGAACTTATCAGAAAGCTAATTGAAAAGTTTGGTTGGTTCAGTTCAGATGCAGCTGTTACTATGCCCTTTGCTGATACAAGTTCTGGAAGACCTGAATGGGCATCCTATTGATATCATTTTGAAATCCATTGACAAGATTTGTTTAAAAAGATGTTCTTGGTTTTGGAAATCCTAAAACTAGTGGCATGACATCATTTTTTTTTCCTTTCTCTGCTGTTCTGTTGATGTAAGGCAGTATGTTGTGGTTGCTGTCACTGCTTTGAATAATTTTCTTGTGCTTGAAAATATGTAGTTACATTTTGAGGGTTGAACAATTTTCTTTTTATTCGGCGAAGTAATAATAATGATAAAGAGGGCGAGGGAGTCTCTCCATGCACAAGACTTCCTGCATTTTGAGCTCTGAGGAGGCTCATATAGATTGCTGTGCTTTCGGCCTTTTCATTGCTGTGCTTTTGGCCCAATTTTACTTTCTCCAATAATTTTGCTTTACCCCATGGGGAAAATTTTCAGGCATTCAATAACTAAGAAGGCTATTGATGCTCGATAAATGCTTGCAATTCAGGTATATACAGTTTAGGTTGAGCATAACTGCATTGGAAAAAGAAAAAACAAGAAGTTGAAACATAAATACAAGGAGTAAAACATCCAAAATATGCATTCCAGTGTTCATCATCCATTTCATATAATGGTGGCATACCAGTTATAAGGCCATTAACCTTAGTTTACCAACAAGAAAAAAAGTGGAAAGAATGCAAGACATTTATAAACCAGTCTTTGTCATCCAAAGCCATTAATTATCTTCTTTAAGCACCTTCAATCAGGAATTTAATTGAATAAAAAGAAAATTGTGTACACAATCATACACTTGAATTCCTAATCAGAACTACAACCTTGTTGAATTTTTTTTATTTATCTCAGATTTGTTTCCACATGGTAACAATAAATTAGTTAAATTATATGCAATTGAATGGATATGATCCAAACAACACAAAAAAGCTACATTTCTGCTGATCTGTTTGTTATAACGTTAATTTAGAATTATCAGAACATCCACCTTGGAGAAGAGTGAACAGCACTTTGCTTGGGTTTGGTTGGCTGCTCTAAGTTGTTTCGCTTCTTCATTATCGACGACACAGTTGGACTATAGTAGTCATTACTCCTTTGAGATGTTGCCCCTTGCGAATGGATTTTCCTTCCATGGATTAAGCTTCTCTGCTGTTCTAACATTGGCCTACGAGCCACTGTGTTCCTATGGACAGCATATCCCCATCTATTGTGACTCACACAACTCTGGCTCCTTCCCACATGCTGAAACTTTCCCTCTCTAGGGCTGGGGTAGTTTCGGCTTTCAGCAGTTTCGGCAGAGTACATAGTCTCTCCCTCACTGCTATATCCATTATACATCTCTGAAACCTCCACTGGAGAGGAACTAGACTGGACCTCACTTTGGGCCTCATGTACAGAACCAGTAGATGCAATCTCAGCATTTGCTTCAGGACTAACACTTCCTCTGTCCCTGATTTGATCTTCACCCGATGGGCTCTGCAGAGGAAGTTCCTTAACACAATTCTCATCAGAGTTAGGGGGCAAGAGGTTGCCCGGATGTGGTAGAACAGTAGATTTGGTGGCCCTTGGAGGGAAATTAATATCTAAAACCTGAATTTGAGCATTTTCCTTTATCCTAACGGGAGCTGCAGTCAACTTACGTGATTCATAAATTTCTGGAGTCAAGATTCCCTGCACATGGCCAATATGGGGATCAGTAGCTAAGGTTTCTTCTTTGGCAACGTCTGCTACACCTGAACAACCTGAACCATGTAGGTCCCCCAGTTTAGAGATTGTATACGATGACGAAGGAGTTCCATCATTATCTGCATCTGTTGACTTAAAAACCTGTCGGAGTGTGAAGGAAGCACAAGAATGCTCACTCTTCTGTCCTGTGGACATCAGTCTAATGATTGGTAATTTAGGTTTGGTAAGTTCATCGAGATTGCCTTCCCAATGCTGGTTTAACCAATCACAGATTATGGGAATGGGAATACCAAACTGCATGGGAGAATCCTTCTTCCAGGATGCTGAGGATGAGGACGAAGTTGAGGAAGATTTGGTATTGGGAGATGTAGCTAATTTCATAGGATCACAGATCATGAAAGCAAGATTGCCTTGTGCATCAAATCCAGCAGATCCAGGGCTCCATATTATTCCATCAGTTGACAATTTTATGAGATTGTCAGTGGCTATTACCACCTTTCCCTCACCAACTGTCAGATCTTCCTTCTCCGTGTAGCCTAACAAGTAAACAACACCTCCCAGATCCAAGTTTGGCTTAGAACAAGTCTTCAAGTAGTGAGGCTGTTGTCCTTGGGCATTGGAGTCTCCGTCCCCGGTATCTAAGCCCACTATTGTAAGGTCCAGAACTGAACTAGTGATGAAAAACCTGCAATTAAATAACAGATGAGAAAATGCATTGCAGATTAAACCATCAAGCTATTTGGAAGGAATGTTAGTCTATTTCCTTTCATGAGTACAATGTCACTACTGACATTTTGGCAGCATTAGTTATAACAACAAATATAAATGAACAGAATTATGAAAGCAACAAGATACCACTTAACCAAAGTTAAACTACAAGGCACCAAACAAAAAGGCTAATGCAGATCAAGGCACAAGAATCTGCAGAGCACCCATGCAAAATGGAGCAAGCCCAGCTGAACACTGGGCAACAGACTCTTTGATCAAGTTAGAATATCAACAAGAACAACCAGCCACATTTAAGAGGACATTTCACATTCAAATCTCTCCATCCATAAGCAGATGTGAAGAGACAACAATTTCCTAGGGTTCTGGACAGCACAAGGTCTTAAAAGAGACCTGTTACGGCAAGCACGACTCCTGAAAGCATTTCCCCAAGAAAGGAAATAACTTCAGTAAATTTGGAGTTCAAATCTAAGACTTTTCATCAAAACTGACTGTAAAAAACTAGTCAATATACATATTGAAATTTATACTTCTAGTTGTTGTCACTAAGGTCAGGATGATCCTAAATTCTTTAAGCAACAATTACTAGTAGCACAAAGACTAAGCAAAAAGCCACATTGCCTTGGTGAAGATACTCCAGAGTTGTAACAATTCTCAATCTCTTACATTAGTAATATAAGGTGACAAAGATTCTATTGGAGGATCTGCTTTGTTTTGAATAGTCATTAGAGATTTGTGAATTCAACCAACAATACATATTGTCATGAAATGGCATCTACCTAAAAATATAATTTATCACGCAATCAACAGGCATAGCATTATGCATTTGACGCAGCCATGAGAGAAAGCGATTCTAAGATCACCCACTTTCCAAATTTGGCAACTGAGGGCACTTCTTGTGTAGGTCCCTTGGGCAATATTAATTGAGCTTAAGCTTTACATCATTTGTTAGATTGTGACATAAGTAAGCTTAAGCAGATTTTTCATTTAAGGTTTTTCTATGAATTATGGACAAATTTGCAAGCAACTTCAGAAACATATCATACACAATTGAAATAGGAATAATTTACTAAATTAATTCCAGAGTTTTAGTTCATTCAAATCCTAGCCTTTTAGTTTTGCTTATGAATTTTCTTCTTCGCGAGTACCAACCGTAGAGGACAAATTATCAATATCTTCTATGACTAACAGTCCAATCCAAGTTTTTTATGGGGACATTTTGGTAATGGGATTATGAGTAGTGTGACATAGGACGGGTTGGAGGATTGGCTATAAAGAGGTAAATATGGGTTTATATAGGGACTAGGATGAGTAGAAACTATAGAAGGGAACCTATGGTTTGTAAAAGGATGGATTTGGGAAACGAAATCAAGCAATAATAGGGAATTGTGGGGCCGTACTGGATAAATTAAAGCATCATGAGTCGTAACATAAACAGTAAAATAAGATAAAATAGTTTAAACTTCACACCTAAACTTTCTTGAACATCACACCTAAGATTCCATATTGCATCACACAACTAGAAATAGCATAATTGTTTTTTTTTTTAATTCAATAACAAAACTTAATTAAAAGCATCACAATGCTAGGTGTCTATAAATTTAAAACAACTCCTAAACTTTTAAGTAAAGGACTTCCAATCTATTCCACATTCCTATAAGGATTTAGACTCCTAAAATAAACTAAAAGAAACAATATTATTCTAAACCCATAAAGAACTCCAAAATAAGACATTAAAATAAAACTTCTGAAGAAATAGGAAAAAATTTTCCAGCAAAACTGGAAATTACATAACCACCCTTAATACTTAAAGTAATCGACCAACAGCTGCATTTTATAAATATACTTGATAATTATAACTCTAAAAAGACTGGAATTACTTTACAATTTGTCCAATAAAGACCATATTAAATCTAGACCATAATTCTAAACTTGAGTCCTTGAATTTGAAGTTTTTTTTTTCTTTCTATTCTCCATCATAGTGGGTTTCATTTCAAGGTACATGGGCCTAGTGCATGTGTTCACTATGTTGTTTCTCATTCCTCCTAATGGTGAAGTTATTCTTCTTGGTTCTCTGTGACATACAACTACCTCACATCAAATTAAGTACTTAATTTTTCTTATCCCCCATCCTAAACCGTAATCCCATAATTCTAAAACCTTCCATAACAGCTTTTCAACGCCAGAAGTTTAGAACCATGAAATTGGAATATAACAACAGTAGAAAGTAAGGTTTTTAAGACTGCCCAAAAATTTTGCAACTAGAATCTTTGCTTCATGCAAAAAAAAAGCACCATTGTCTTCTCTATAAATCTTGACTCCAATTTGATCCACAACATCTAACCCCCTGGTTCTTTAATTAAAAATAATAAATCCTTAATTTTCAAAGTTGTATCCCATTAGAGAACACAGAGTGATTTCCAACATCGGTCCCACTATTAATGTTTCTTGTATCAAGCAATAAAAAAAAGGTTAATCATTAAATGCATGAAGGTATTATTTGGTTGGAAGGAGTCAAACAAAAATATAAGTCAAGAGCAGCATCTCAAAGTGAAATGGTATAAAGCAAGTTTCTTTGCCTTAAAAATAATAGCTGAATAGGATGTACCATGGCACTGCATATATTACTATTGTCAACATAAACTCAGAAACAAAGTTATATAGTAAATGCATATTTTAGCATGTAGGGACTCGCAAGAAGGCAGTATCTAGGCAGGAGAATTTTTAACAAAGGGTAGCAAGCAATTAGTTGCCGTATAAATAAACAAAAAATTATTTTACACTTCCTTTGATATGATGGAGACACATATATAATTACATGTGGTAAATGCAACAAAAAGAATAATAAGGGATGGTCATTGTTCCTTAATTATCGGAAAGGGCTACAATGCAAAACAATTTCAACCCAAGTTGTATCTTCTCTTATAATTGGATAAAATCCAGTGCTTGCAAGTTGCAAATAATGAATAGATTCCATATGAGAGCATGACTAACCACCACATTAATACAAATCTCAATTCAGAAATCATTTCCAATTATACCATTCTTCCCTTTCTCTGTCTTTATCAGTCAATTAAATCCACATCTCACCTTTACTTAATAGAAACTAACAATCCAATGACTCAATTTAAACTACTCACTATTTCAAAACCAATCTCCAACAACTATTTAACTTCTACTAACGAAAATTCCCACTTTTTCCCATCAAACAAACAAAAACGCAGAATATACAATCAGATACAAATGTCAAAAAGAAAAATAAAAGAACCTGTGAGGAACGAGAGTAGCAGCGACGCCATTTTGGAGCCGGATCTCCGCACTCTCAGCAGCAGCCACAGAGGGGATATTAACATGAGCAGTCAATAGAAGATTCCGGTGGATCAGGAAACCGGTGCCGGATGTTTCATTGCCGGAACAAGAGATTGTAGCCATAGCAGGACTCTTTCCGGAGAAAAGAGCAGCCTTCATTTTCTCCGACTTGCCCACTCCTTTACAAAAGCACCAAGACTCACTCAAAACACCCATTCTTAAAAAAACTCAATCTTTTCCCTTCCTTTAAGAGATAAAAATAATGCGTTTTGCTTGTTTTCCTTAAAAATCAAAGTATCGAAGCTGGGTTGGATCTAAAGAGAGTTGCATTTTGAGTATTTCATTGAAGAAATACGCAGATGGGTATTAGAAACAGTGCATTTTAGCACCGAAAAATGAGTTTCAAAAGTAGAAAACAAAGAGAGAGAAGGGAAATGGAGACGAGATGGACGTGAAATAAGTAAAGGGTATGTGTATCTCTGAGCTGTAATATCTTTTGCCTACGCTACAACAACACTGCAAGAGAGAGAGAGAGATTCGGAGTGATGATGGGGTGAAGCCGACTGCGACGCAACGTTTTGGCGTTTGGGAAATGTTTGGGTGATTTACAGTATCATGGAATTTTGGTGAGACTGATATTGCATTTTTGAATTATGAAATGACATCAGCAGACAACCGATATGTTTAATTTTGTATTTTTCAGTGTATAAAAATAGTACCGACAGTACAATTATATAGTTTAGTGATTATTTATATTTTTTAGTAATAAATTTAAAATTAATTTTTTTCTTTAACATTAAAAATAAAATAAAAGTACGCACGACATAATTTATGTATTTAATGAATGTTTATGCTTAAATTTTTATTTTAATTTATATTTAAAATAATTAAATAGATTTACCAATTATATTTATAAATAAATACCATTTAAGTTATTTAATGTAAAAATAAATAAAAATTTAAACTCATTATAAACAAAAATATTTTAAAATTAAATTCTAATCATAATTAAATTAATTAAATAAACTATTATAATTATTATATTTTATTTTCAATTTCAAAATCAATCAAATGTGTGCAAGATATAATTTTTTTCTTAACTCGTGATTTATCAAATATAATGTAAGAAGTATGACTGTATAAAAGGAGGGTCGGTTAAGTTTTTCACTAACTCAATTTTATACGATTTTTTAAAGTGAAAATTAATATTTGATAAAATTTAATTTATCTTTATAAAATCAGTTCATAAAATTAATTTGATTTGGAAAAAAAATTTATTAAAATAATAATATTTTATTTTAAAAAATCTTATCATATTCAATAATTTAAACTGAGCTAATCCAATTTAATTCTATAAATTTAAATTGAAATTTGAATAATTTTATCGGTTAAATTGAGTCTTGAACATCTCTAACAAAAAAGATTAATATTTTATTGGAAGGACAACTAAAATTTTAGGCCACATTTGAATTAAAGATTTTAAAATTTATGAAATTTAGGGAATTCATAAAATTAAAAATTTAATTTTTTTTATTATATAAATTTATACAATTTTATTTATTTTGGATAAAAATAAAATTTATGAATTTTAATAATATTTTTATAATAAAAAAATAATTTATTAAATTTTTTATTTATTAAAATATAAAATTTTTTTAAAAATCTCATATTTTATATGAAAAATAAAAAATTATAATGAATAATAAATTTTAGATAATTTATTATTTTAATTATTTTTTTATTAATCAAATAACAAATTTTGATAAAATTTATAAATTTTTTAAAATTACTGGTTGAAAGTTCATCCATCTAGCCTTAAGGTAAAGACAAAACTTAAATCTATCTTTTATTTTTTATTTTGTTACATCCTATCTGTCAATTATTGATATGTAGTCACAGTAATATATCAAAATTAAGGCAGTGTTTGTTGTATTAAAATTTTAAAATTTTTAAAAATATTATTTAATATTTAAAATTAAAAAAAATTATTATTTAATAATTTTAAATTATTTGATAATATACTACTTAAAAATTATCAGGTAAATTTAAATTTATTTAAAATAATAAGTTGAAATTTTAAATTTTAAATTTTAAATTTATATTTAATGTAATAAATTAATATATTATTAAATATTTTTATAATTTAGAGATTTCATTATTTATATTTTATATATTATTCAATACATAATTTTCAATTTTATAAAATATCATCTAATAAAACACACGCAAAAGTATAGTCTTCTACTCTCCCCTCTTTTTACCTTGTCGTCTCTTGTCCTCCTCCTTCTTTATTATCATTTTTAGTCAGTGCGGATTACTTGAAGATAATATAATATTTATTTTATCTTGAATTTTTCGTTATTATGAATAAAATATTAATATTAAATCTTGTTTATTTATATTTATTTTATTTATGTATTTTTTATTTGTAAAAATTTAATTGTCATTTTTTATAGAAATTTATTTATTTTTTTATATGAAAAATAACTATTATTAAATTTTCAACAAATCGAATTTATCAAACGACTTAATATCAATTTTAAATAGAGCGTGTATTTCTCATATCAATTATAGCTAGTAGCCTGAATATTATTGCTATGTTAATTTTGTCAATAAAATTTAAGGGTAAAATTTATTTTATATTTATTTTAATTATAATTTTTTTAATTATTTTTTTTGAAATATATTATTTTTTTTTTCATGAATGAAATATTTTTTTTAGAAAAAAAAAATAACCTAATTTTTCCTACCTCCAACTTGGCCAAAATATTTATTAACTGAAAATAGTAATTTGAATATTAATTTTCTCTCTTTCCTTTTTCTATATTTGGTATGAGAAATTTTAAACAATTTATAGAATTAGTATAAATATGTTATTTAAAATTTGTCATCCACCATAATTTTTTATTTTGAATATTTTTAAAATTTAACATAAAATGTAAGATTTTGAAAAAAAATTCATTTTAATAAAGAATTTTATAAATTATCTTTTTATTATACAAATATAATTAAAATCAATAAATTTTATTTTTATATTAAACAAGTGAAATTATATAAATAATAAAATAAAAAATCTTGATTTTTAATCCTATAATTTTGATAAAATTTATAAATTTTAAAATCTTCAATCTAAACTCAGGCTATAAAATATTTGATTATCACAACTGAACAAAATAATTATTCAAGAATCTTATATCTTAGTGTTTTGTTTGTATAAAAATCATTTCGAGTGTTTTGACAATTAAGTTTCATTTTATATCTATAAATTTATGATTGAAATTAAAAAAATTTAAATTAGTTGAATTTCATCCACAAATTTTAAAAACCCATTTTAATATAATTACTTTCAAAGACTCCTATAATTTTAAGAATTGAAATTACTAATTTTCATAAAATATATCTTAAAGTGTATATTAAAAAATTGGAAAGAAGATTTTAGCAATTAATCAATGAATTTTTTTTTTAATAAGGCGTAGTTTCACCTCTTAAATTTTTATATTTTTTAATTATATCACATATTTTAAAATTTATTGAAAATTACATTTTTATTAAATTTAAATTCACAACAATTATTAAAAAGATATATTTCTTTTGTGTGCAACAAAAAAATATTTTTTTTCCTAAAAAATAAAAATTTTATATTTTTGATATTATGAAAGAAAATTTGAATTTAGATCAAATTACTCAGAACAAATATATATTTATGATTTCTTTTTTAAAAATATACTTATCGTTAAATTATGTATATATTTACATAATATATTTATATATTGGTTAATAATTTATTATTATTATTAATATACATTTTAAAAATAATTCACAAATTAATAAATTATACAAATTACAAGCACGTCTTAAAAACATTAATTATAAATAAATAAGTAGAAATTATTTAAAAAAATTGTAATTTAATATTTTTATAAATAATATATGTTTAATTATTTAACAGTTAAACATTATTATTAAGATAAAATAATTAAGTGATTTTAATATAATTATTGAAAAAAAAAAAAACAGTTATTTCAAAAGATTTTGTCAAATAGCGCTTGAAATTTGAATCAGGCACAACTCTACCCTGAGAATAGGGCTGCCAATCTGCCATTTGTAATCGTTTTGTTCTCTTTTTATAAAGGTTTTCTTTTTATGAGAGCATATGTTATTTGGGAAATTAATGAATTAATTTTGAGATCTACTAGGAATATTTTATTTAGTAGTTGTTTCTCAAGTTTGACCAAATTCATCATATGAATCTCTAGTTCTCTGCAATAAATGGGATAATTACTATTTTTAAAAAATATTTTTATTTATTTAATTTTCAAAGTTGTTAAAAAATATAAAAATATATTTTTAATCCTAAAAAAAATTAAAGTAAAAATATGATCTAATTAATTAAAAATAAAATATAAGGATATTTATGTCTTTTTATTATCATTATTAATCATTTTAGGGTTGATTAATAAAATTTAAAGTTGTTAATAAAATTTATTTATTTTATTTTTAAAGTTGTTAAAAAAATATAAAAATATATTTTTAATTATAAAAAAAAATTTAAAAGTAAAAATATAATGTACTTAACTAAAAATAAAGGATAATGACATTTTTATTTTTTTACTGTTATTATTAATCATTTTAGAGTTAACTAATAGTAAAATTATACGGAAAAATCTAGTAGTATATTGTAATATTTATTAATAGAGAGTTAATATATTTTTGATAAATAAGATGAGAGTTAATGTATTAAATTATTTAATATGAAAAAAATTGTAATTAGCTCACAATAAATTCATGCCATGTCATTTGTGGGGCCAAATCTCTATTATTTTTGGGTAAATAATCTCTATTATTGAAATTGTTTTAATGTGTTATTAATTAAAGAATTTCAATAACACTAATAATGTTATGCTTTTAAAGTCGAACCAACTCATTATTATTATTAACAAAAAAATAAATGAGCTTTTGTATTATACGATTTTTATGAATGAAAATATGAAATATTGTAATGAAAAGTACAAAATATAGTAATTAATACATTTCATTCATCATTAATGTCCAATAGTTAGGTAGTTTAATTTCTCTCAAGTCTCAACTAGGGATTTAGCAATGATGCAAAGTGCAAAGTGGGTGATTACAACAACTATACTTATTATGCTTGTTCTATTGCATTGCAAATGCTTAAATTAAACCCAAATAATAATAATAATAATAACAATATAACAAATTACACAAAAATGTTATGTAACCTATTTGATATTGTTGTTTATAGTTGTTAAAACAAAATTTCATTTTTTTTTTTAAGAATGAGAAGAGAAAGATATCATTCATCCTATACAAATAAAAATAGTGCATGATCCATTTTATTCTAACCCGACTCGTAACTCATTTAAATAACGTATATTCTGAAAATAATTCTATTTAAATAATTAAAATTCAAACTATCTGAATATGTGGATTAATCTGTCTAACTTGATGATCTGATCCATTGAACTGACCTGTAATTTAATTCATAATTCGACCTGATAATCTGAAATAAATTAATAAAAATAATTAAATTTATTAAATAATTTAATTTTTCAAAAATAAAATTAATATTATGATATTTATTATTAAAATCAAAACTGTTTAGGACTTAGAAATTTAAATAGTTAAAAATTTGATAGATTTATTTATATTATTTAATAAAAATTAAATTTTAGAGTTATTTAAATAAATTTTGTCATATCTTAATTAAGTATATCACTTAAAAATTTATCATGTGCTAAGAAATTAACTTAATATATATATAATTACTTCATTAATTTTTTATACGATATTATATTTTTGTATATCATAACTAACTTTATAGTTATATAGTTAATATATTTTTATTATTATTTTAGTTGGTCTATATATAATAAATTTATTTCATATATATTTTATATTAATATTCAACAATCAAAATTATCAAAAATGATATTTAAATTAATAAATAATTAATAATAATAATTGGCATATATTAAGATATTTTAATAAAATATATTATAAATAAATTATAAAAAACACGAGCTTATAACTAGTTATATATAATAAAGTATTAATATATTAATTTGAACTTTTTAAATATTATTAATAATATTTTATCTTAATACTTTTACTTATTTTTATAAATTAATAGATATAATATAACATATTAGTAAAGTTGCATATTAAAATAGATTTTAAACTAATTTTATTAAATTTTTATATTTAATTTCAAGTTAATTGAATTTTATATTTAAATAATATATATATATACTTTTTATTTTTTAAAAATTTTTAATATTCTATTTCTTACTACATTACAACTAAAATTTTATATTAATTTTTATATATGTAATTCAAATTAATTTTAAAAAATTATTATTAATTATCTTATTAAAAATTTAATTATTAAATCATTAAATTTTATTTATAATTTATTATTCATAATACAACTTATAACAATTATATTATTTTCACATTTAATTTATAAATTTCAAAATTATATCACAAAGTGCTAAATAGTAAATAATTAGTTATTAAAAAACTAACACAGATACTTATTAATAAGTAATTAATAAAAAAATAAATAATAAATATTAATATAAGTACTAAATAATAATTAATTAATTAGTAATAACTAATTATAAGTGTTAAGTAATAAGTAATAATAAATTAATTAATTATAACTAATAATTAGTAATTATTAATTACTAAATATTAAATACTAACTATTAATTTATTTTTTTAATATTTTTGAAATTATATATAGAAAATTTTAAAATGAAAATAAATATTTTTTAAAAATAAATTTTATGTGTATTGACCCAACCCAACCAATAACATGCAAATCAACCTAAATTTGATTCAAAATCTTTTTTTTTTATCATCCCGGTATATAATCCGACTCGTTTGCAATCCGAGATGACCTGTTCAAAACCTGTCTAAAAAATATAACACTCGAATTGATTCGAACTCAAAACGACCGAACCCATTTGATCCGTTCCATTTGCCACCTCTAAATATTATGGTCTTGTTTAGTTATGGAAAATATTTTCCATTTTATTTTTTTAGTTTTCATTTTAATTTCTTAATTTTTATTTTTTAAAATTTAAAATTAAAAAAAAAATGGTAAAATTTCTTTCTATTTAAAATTTTCTCTATTTCTTTATTTTCATTTTTATTTTAAATATTTCTTTTTTTATCAAATATAACTATCATTTTTCATAAATATTTATTTTAAATAATAGTGAAAAACATTATAAAATAATTTTCCATAATATAATTTAATTTTAAAAAACTTGAAAAATTATTTTCAAATTTTCTATTTAGAAAATTTTGATAACTGAATACCAAATCTCTAATTTCTATTTTCTTGAAATAATTTTTTAGAAAACAGCATTTGTTTTCCACAACCAAACAGGCCTTAGAATTTGAATAGAGTTTCCAAAAGAAAAAGGAAAACTTGGCAATTCTTCTGTTAATTGCCAAATCAGTCTCTAAATTGCAGCTAGCATGAGTTGTATATAAGTTTAAATTAATCATGCAAAGAAAAAGATATTTCCAGTTCTTTTTTTTTTTTTTTTCCTGTTGTTGCTTGGAAAAAACACGTGAAGATAATAATCACATAGAAATGTAAGGTTACAAAAAAGAATTATTAAAATTTGTTTTTTTTTTTGGCAGGAGGAGAGACTTTCAAAGGTCACCCACAATAGCAGCAGAAGACTGATGCTTAGCTTGCATTGTACTGATTTCCTATTATTTAATAGGAAGAATAGTTTTATATATGAATGTGATTTCATAGGAAAGTCACATGGATAAGGGTCCATAACAACACCTCCTTTCAATTCCAATTGATGTCATCGACCAATTTCCACCTGTAATGATAAAGAAATGGCAAAACAGCTCTCTTGGCTCGCTAAGGAAATACAAAAATATTATATAAAGAAGAGATTCTGGGTGGGTTGGCTGATATTGCCTACATTGATAACAAAGACAGGGACAACATACCATAAACTATAATTTACTTTCACCTAGATCTACAAATTAAACTAGTTATTAGAAAAAAAAAAATGCAAATCTAAAACATGATGAAGGATGATAATAATCATACGCCAGGCTTGGGCAACCAATTTTCTCACCAAGTTCGACCTAACTGGGCCGTGCCAATACTTTTATGGAGACCAACTAGATAACTATCAAGCTCATGGACGAGGAAGTGCCAATGGTTCCTAGCAACCAGGTAGCAGATAGAACATCATTAGCATGAGAGAGAACATACTTGGTTTAAGAAAATATCAAACGGTGTCAAACAACAAGCATACAAAATGATTTGAGCAGTTTCTCACAACATCGGCATCAAATTAATATAGGTTTGCAAACATGGAAAAAACAAACATTAACGTTCACAATATCTGAACATTCCCAGATGTTTTCTCCATAGTCTACACTTCCACTTCAGTCACTACACATGTTATGGTGCACATTCATGATAAGCAGCTTCATTAACACTTGTAACTCCATAATATTCTAATTCAACTGCCCTCGCTTCTCTCTAGAGCTGCACCAAAGAATTCTGTCAGCAACAGAAACAATATCCATATCCA
Organism: Aleurites moluccanus; assembly: GCA_948193065.1. Classification (NCBI taxonomy): domain Eukaryota; kingdom Viridiplantae; phylum Streptophyta; class Magnoliopsida; order Malpighiales; family Euphorbiaceae; genus Aleurites; species Aleurites moluccanus. Next base: position 28,986 of record CANXYC010121386.1, on the reverse strand, counting down.
ATAGTAAAATTCAGAAACAAATAAATATCAGAGTTTGTACAAAAGATTGGATAAATCTCAAGACATGCTTAAATAAATAAAACCTCCCATTCTCTTGATAGCAACTTTAAAATCTAAACTCAAGGCAATCTATCACATTTAGCAATAAATACGAGTCACAGAACTTGAAATCAATTTAACCATAAAATAGTTAAAAGCATGATTGAACTACAAAAGCTTAGATGAATTTAATCCTGAGAACTATAGCTTGGTTAAAATGCTTAGATGGTGGAGTTATTTTCGGGGGAAAATAATAATTACTAATACAGCATGATATACAGCAAAATTGTCTACTAAAAAGCTAATATCACAACTACCAGTCTACCACTCAGCAACCAAATATATTTACATGTGTGCATTTGCAATTTAAATTCAGTGAGTATAATGTAACATAAAATAAAGAAAACAGAGGAAGAGAGAGTAAGATAGTTACTATTGTAGTTCAAAAGCTTCTCAATGAGGTCAACATGAGTCATGAGCATTCGCCTACAACAATAACGAACCAAACCCAGTGCATCAAGAGCATCTCTGCATAACAAGCAACAAGATGTTATTCACCGTTTTCAACATGTTCTCTACAAATTCCGTTCATAATTGTAATCCAATTTCATGTGCATACTAAGAAATGCTAACAGTCAGCTAGAGGCTGTGCTGCAACAATCTTGGATAGTTCCTTTGAAAGTCAAGTCACAAGCGAAACACATGAAAAATTACAAGAAGCTCAATGATTCTATCAAATGTCATATTTGTAGCTTAAGAACCAAAATCAGACTGATAGCATTTTCCATAACATAGAATTATACAATTCCTAACCATTCCAAACATTGCATTCTCAACCCAGGAGCCATCCCACCACCACAAACAAATGTATAAAAATGAGGTAAAATAAAATAATAACACAACATGAAGACCATGACTCTGCTTACACTTGATATATGTATGAAACATCACATTATCTCAACACTATATTCAAATGGGAACAAGGCAAATATTTATATGAATAAGGACATATCATACAAAAAGACAGAGCTCAGCTTTTTAACTTTTCCCATCTAGCTACCAAATATCAATAGATGTAAATATAGTAAAAAGGGTGATACCTGAAAGGCACATAGGGTACCTATGGCATGTGCACCAGGCACAAGCACATACCTGAGGGATGTGAGGTGGCTTATGCACCAGGCACAAGCATCTATCAGAGGGATGTGAGTGTATATTTATTAAAATGTATAAAGATCAAGTATGAGTTAGATAATGCTGTCAATTTTGGAGTGGAATAATCAAATGCAAAAACCTAAGAATTTACAATATAACATCATAACACAAAAAAGAAAAAACTGATGAGACTAGCTCGACATAGATCATGATCATGATCATGTGGAAGCTAGAGTGCACAAAAATAATAACATACAAATTACTATAACAAACTCCAAATTCTACCTCACAACAAGATTTATATAACAAAAGGTATAGGCACATACTGTGATTTTTGTCTTTTCAGAGTTAACTTTATTTACTCATTTTGATTGCATATATAGCACCATCCTATATTTAGAACCAAAACATTAAGGTTAAAAAACCCACCAATGCAAGAAAAGGCAACCAATAAACAGTAAACTAAACAAGTAGGAAAACTGGAACCATAAGGCACAAACCAAGGCACCCATAAAACAACAAATGCAATTCTATACACAGAAAAAATGTGAAAAACAAAATAATAAAAAAAAGAGAGGAAGAATCTACCACTAATCTCACCCTTCAGAATAATCTGCTTGTAGGAGATCAAGATAAGTATCCCATTTGTTTCCAATCACCTGAAACATAAAAATTATTATAAAATTAATACTATAAAACATCAAATGCAACAGAAGAACACTAACAAAAGCCTTTCTTTCTTTTTTTTTTTTTTCTGTCAAATCAATTGTCTCAAACTTTTTTCAATAACAAAATGTTAAAAAAAAAGAGAAATATTAGATCCTGAATTTTTTCTTCTAATAAAAATTTAAACCCTGAAGTGGAAAGACTTATTACTGAACCAAACAAATTAACACAAAAAAAAAAATCTCTTGAAAAAATGACATTAAAACCTTAGAAATAATTGATAATAAGCAATAAATAGGTAACGAATGTGAAAAATTACCTTGCCACAAGTGAAACAACGAACTGGTATTATCATTTTTATTTCTCTGCGTTTTTCCCTTGAAGAGGTCTGGTTGGTCAGCGAGTCTCTCTGAAGAGGAAGGGTTTAATGAATGAGGCAATGAGGGTTTTATATAAGAAATGTTGGGGCCAGGCCTATTTGTGTGCCGGTCCAATTTTCATAAAAAAGAATAAAATTTATTAATTAAAATTTTTCTTCTAAGAGTTAAAACACATTTTCAATGAATATATTTTTATTTTTTTATTTGAAATTAAAAACGTGTTTTTAGATTAATTCCTTACCCTTCGATTTTTTTTAAATAAATTAAAATTTTCCAATCTTATCAACTTAATTTAAATAAATAATAATTCCGCTTATAAATATTGTTATTTATTAATAATTTAATTATAAAAAATAAATAAATCGAATGATAAAATAGTAAAAAAATATTTAAAAAAAAAATATGATATAAAGAATAAAAGTAATTTCGTCTTTTTAATATTAAAAAGGAAAATAAATATTTATAGAAAGAAAGAAAAAATTTAACTTGATTAATTAAAATGGCAAAGAAAAATTTAACTCAATTAATTAAAAGGACAAATTTATCGACTTAGAATTTTAATTTTTTTTTTTTAAGTTATGTGATTTTTATAATAAAATTATTATATTAAATCATAATTGCATTAAAAATATTTTATATCAAACATAAAACTATAAAATTAAATTAAATTTCATATTTAAAATATAAATTAGTTTGTACCAGAATTCTACATATTATAAATAAGTTTATATTTATAATTTATTTTTTTAAGAAATAATTTATTTATTCTAACCGGTTATGAGTTGTCGAATTTCAAGTCTACGGTGCCATAAATTGGAATCGAACCGAAATCGGGCCGTGTCCACCAGCTAGGATGAGGTAAAAATTCTCCTCTTTACGCACGCGAATTGATCCGAAAACCTAGACCATGGGGACGACGGGCAGCGACGTGGAAGCTGGCTTTGCAAAGCTACAAGGTGAAGATTTCGAGTACTATATGCAAACATATTCCATCATATTGGGCCGCAATTCCAAGAAATCCACCGTCGATGTCGATCTCTCCAGCCTCGGCGGTGGCATGAACATCTCTCGTCACCACGCCCGCATTTTCTATGACTTCACTCGCCGCCGTTTCGCGCTTGAGGTTCTTGGAAAAAATGGATGCTTGGTCGAAGGAGTACTCCATCTTCCCGGTAACCCTCCCGTCAAGCTTGATTCTCAAGATCTGTTGCAAATTGGGGACAAGGAGTTTTATTTTCTGCTTCCTGTGAGAAGTATTTTGGGAGGTCATCTTGGGCCCAGACATCATGTGGCGGTGGTTCCTCAGTACGGTTATCATTCTACTGGGGCGGAGAGGACGGTGGGGCCATTAGCGGTGGCGGCAGTTAAGAAAGGGAGAGGGAGAGAGTTTTACGAGGATGAGTATGATGATGATGAGGAGATTGGGGGTAGTAGCGGCGGCGGCGGCGGCGGCGGAAAGAAGTTGAGGAGAGAGGGGTTTGATGGGTATGGATATGGTTCGGGTGGTGGGTCCAGTGGTAAAGCGGGATTGGCTGGATCATTAGGTTAGTAGAAGTGATTGTTCTATCTCTTTCCTGCTGTTGATTGAGGATTTAATATGCACAGCTGAAAATTATATGTATAGATATAAAATTATAGTTATATGTAAATATAAATTTATAGTTATTATGATATTCTCATTCAAATCTTGTGATGGGCTCAAGTGTTTTTGTAATTTGGTTTAGCTTTCAAATTTTCTGTTTTGATCATTTGAACTTCTGGCAATGTTCATAGTGGCATTGACTATTGCTTGGGTTTCAGTTCTTGTATCTTTTTTGGTTTTATGATTATCAAAGTACATGGTCCTTAATAGTTTTTGGAGTTGTTCCATTTTTGTATTTTGATTTGGTCGCATATTTTTTAGTGTGAGAGCCGGGCAGGAAAACTCAATTTTAACCTACTCTTGATTCGTGCTGATAAAAAATGTACACTGCTATTTGGAGAGTTAGTTCTCAGTGATGAGTTAGTTCTCTATTGTCAGTGATGAGTTAGTTCTCTATTGTCAGTGATTGGTTAGGTTTCCTCCTGCTACAATTTTATGGATCAATTGCTCTGATAACCCGGTTGGGGCATTTTATGAGTTTTTCTGTTCTGTTTTTTTTTTCCTCTTCGTTCTTTTTATCCTTTTTTCTGTAGGAGTAATATTGTCCAGGTTAGTTACTTCTTGGCTGAACAAAATATATTTTTCCAACCTCAAGTAAAATCTTCAAACTAAAGCATAGCCTATTGATTTTTCTTTTCACTTGACCTGGATGACAGGATGAGCCAAATTTGTCTTTTGACTCGAGCATTTTTCGTGCTAATCATGAACACATTAATTATTATGTATCCTTTGAATCTGAAAAAAAAATGCATATGTATCATTTGCATATTGCATACCTTCCATCAGGTTTTGTCATGAGTTCTATTTGTCAATGATTTCATGTTTTTTCTTGTTTTAGTTTATAGTATTTGAAATCATTCTTAGTACTTTATCAATTGGTGTCTTTCATCGTTTCCTAATATTCTTAAGAATGGTTGTGATGCCCTTAGTTTCAATTATTTGTCTTGGGAGAGTGGATTTATTCCTTGAAATGATCTGTGAAGCAAATATTTGATGGATGCGCTGGCCATACCAGAAATTGCTGACCTCTAGCGATTGGTAATCTGGGTTTCATGATCCAGATTACAGATTATTAGCAATTTGGAACTATCAAAATTAGCTTTATGAAAAGTAAACGCCCATTGATAGAGAATCAAAATATCTCAGGGATCTGGATATTTTTTCTAGCATCAAATTAGTTAACATAGGATTTTATTATACGAATTTTCTTTACTTATAAGAAAAATCTATGTGGCAATTCTTATGTTATTCTAGTATATGATATTTTGCATATATATTTATTAAATATGCAATCCTAGAAAGTGTTCTATATTCTGGTAGTCATATTCTGTTTCCCCTAAGCGATGTGAAGAAGTGTATTCTTCACACCAAGCTTCACGTTTCCATTTTCATTTTGCCTATTGGAGTGATCCACACTCCAGGTAACTTTGGTCCTGGCTTATGGCTGAGTCATTTCCCAGTTATGCCTTCTAAAATCCGAATTATCATTCATCACAACTCAGCCATGAATAAGTTACTTTTCTGTTTCAATTAATATTCCAGAATGCCAAGAGTTCTGTTTAGTGTAAAACTTCTGTTTAAATAATTCGTCATTGTCATGGTATCATGCCCAGTTCCTGCTGAGAAGAAAATTGATGGAAGATCAAGGGTAGATCGTGATTCCGACAATCAGCAACTTCTGCAGTTGGAGGAAAAAGATGTAGTGTCATCTGTAGCTACTGTGCTGTCTGATATGTGTGGTCCTGGAGAATGGATGGCCATGGAGAAACTTCATACTGAGGTTAGTCGCTGTCTTCGAATGATGTGAATTTTCTTAGTTTTACTGCTTGCAAAAAACAACCTCTTGCTCTTGGTTGCTAAATAACTTGTTCTTCAAATGCCTGGGATATATAGGTTCAGTCATATTCAAACTAGCTACATAAAATCACTGTATTGTCAATATAATCCATAGGGTTGTTGATGAAGTTCCATTTAAATCCTCTTGCTATGACTTGAAGCCTCATTATATCAGTTTTCTATTGGCTTATTTCACTTTATAGAAAAGGATACATATTGTTCCCTGGGCCATTTGGAAGAATTTGAATTCTCGAGTCTATCCCTTCAATCGCTTTAATCTACATGCTATTGTTTTACCAAACTTCTACCGTTTTAGTGTGGAGGATGGCATTCTCTTTTATTTGAAACTGCCACTTTTAACAAATTTTATGCAGGATAAGGCTGCATAATTTGTGTGATGTTTCCAAAAATTAATTGGTGGTTTGTACAAAACAAATTTTGTCAATTGCCTGAGCTGTTCTACCGCCTCATAAAGAGAAATTTATGGTCATCCAAGTGCAATTGCATAACAGTTCTGCTGGATTCAGAACTAAGCTGTTTTAACTTGAGAATAACTTGTGTCCTTATGATGAATGTCATAAGTTATGTCACTAGATGTTGGGTCATTCTGTTAAAATGCCTAGTCATTTTAGTCTTGGTCTTCGTCAACACATAACTTTAAAAAATAGTATATATCATTTTAGCCATGTTTGTATTATATTGCAAATGATGTCCAAAGGCTTTCAGTATCTATATTTTCCAAAGAGTGCTGTGTCCTGGTGCACTTCCTCTTTTTTTTTTTCTTGGTTTTAGTTACTTCTTTATGTGGTGTCTGAGCCTTGGGATGCTTTCACTTGCTTACTTGGAGTTTTAATTGCTGTTCAGTTGTTGGAACAATATAGCAACGTCTGGCATCATAGTAGAGTGAGAAGGTATCTGACATCTGAGGACTGGCCTGGTCCTGAATCCAAAGGGAAACCCTGGTATGGCTTGCTTATGCTACTAAGAAAATACCCCGAGCACTTCGTCATCAACACAAGATCTAAGGGTCGTGTGACACTAGAGTTTGTATCTCTTGTCTCTCTGCTTTCATAAGATCTTGAAAGCACAACAATACTAGTGTGTATTATCCATGGAGTGAAAGTAGCTGACTGTTGATTGTTTGATAGTCTTGGATTAGGTTTGGATTATCTGCTTGAACATGTAAATGAAAAGCAGTGGCCAAGTTTATATTACTATTTTTTTTGCTTTGTCTGTTGTCATGGATATTTTGTACATGATGCTTTCGGCAATGCAAGTTTCAGTCTTATCTTTAGGACAGATTTTCTGCTTCCTGTGCGTATCTATTTTTACATGGAAATTGCATTCAAGAGAAATATCTTGTCATCTTCTTAAACATAACTTTTGAAAGCTCTTGATTCGTCCATAAGAGTTGAAATGAATTTGCCAATCCAATATCCACCATGACAACAAAAGGGACTGACTGAGTCATTTGAAGCTCGAAAAAGAAAGGCAAATTTGATGCAGGTTTTACTTTTTATCCCTTTTTTTGGCTTGGTGAACGAGATGCCTGGTTGATTTTGTTGTAGGTTTTAGTTTTTGTTTATTCATCATAAAAAAATATTTTGTTAAAAACTATTTATTTTTGCTACTGTGCCGATAACATGACGAGATACATTTGACATTTGGACTCGCATAGTTACATTGCTGGTTTCTACGTGCAATAGGATACCAGTGGCAGGCTTTTGAACTTCCTATTGCTGGTTGTCTTTTCAACCTTACGAGTGTGAAGCCACAATGCTCTGAGGCCTAACTGCTCGATAATCACAGAGCCGCTAAACATAACTGCTAGTAAATGCTAGTTGTCGATAGATAGATCAAAACAGCCGGATGATCCCATCAACTTTTGCCAGGAAATTTCATTAGTTCAAGAAGCTTAAGTTTCTAAAAATTGTTATAGGCTATAAATTGATTACAAGTATTGGCAGGTGAATAACAATGACAATTACCAGAATAAAGAAATAACAGAATAACCAAAATACAACTCTCTGCCTCTGCCACAAAAGCTGCAGAATTAATTCATCATAGTTGATTCTAATTTGCTGAAATAGCAGGCCACACAAAATAGATTATTGCACATATGTAAGCTGACAAAATTCAGGTTTAAAAAAGAAAAAAAGTTTGCTCAAGATTCTTCTTTGCTTAGTTTACCAAGAGCTCTTCGAGTGTAGAGTTGCTTTTCCCTAGCTTCTTTATCAGCAAGGGCTTCCTCATCAAGTACTTGAATGGGAGACCACTCTGGCAACTTAAACCAACTGCCTTTCTTCTCTTTTTCCCCATCTATGGATTCTCTGAAACTTGTTAAGGTGGGTCTTAGTTTAATAGCAGCAAAATCCACTGTCGTTACCACAACAGCAAAAATGATAAGAGTAACGGAAGGCACCAAATTGACCACCTAAAATGTCAAAAAATAAAAGTAAATAAATAAATAAATATGGAGGGAAATGGAATGAAAATGAGCAGAAGATGACTATCTGAGATATTCATTGTTCAAAAGGCACTGAAAAGAAATGTGCTATAGATATGTAGCCCAACCCCATCCAACAATCTCAATGAGGAGATATCTATATTGTTTGTAATATATAACAATTGCAGCCAAAAAATATATACAATATAAAGAATGGATGATAAAAACTAAAGCATCAAATGCATGACTCAAGTACTGACCATATCCCAGTTCAAAGAATTTATTCAATAAAAAAAAAATCTAGATTTGCCTTTACATGGAAAGGTGCAACAAAGCTTTAAGTTTTTAACATTCAATCTAATAGGTAGCAAGGTAGATCACTGTATTGCAGTCAAACCGTATGTGGAACCAGTGAAAAATACTGCTGCGTGAGGAAGAAAGCAAAGGAGATAATAGAAGACCATGAAATTGTCATTTCTTTAGGATGGTCCTATGTGAACCTTGAAAGTGATTCTAACAAATTCAAAATATGCAAATTCTAAAATGCTTAAATACAAGCACTTGCCAGAGCTAAATTATCCGACTTAACATCTCATGCAAATCAAGCATGATAAATGTTAATTATTTACAAGAATATATGAAAAAAGGGAAAAGGAAACAATAGCATCCACACACACAAACACATTAAGACGTGTATGTGTGTGATGTGAGAGAGAGAGATTGATAACTGGAACTTGAGCTTGAAGACGTCCAAGAAGAGTTCCACTACCAAACCCAGCAATTGCAGAGATTATTAGATCATCAGGTTCTGATTTCCTTGTTAATCTCACAAATTCACGCGCCCCTGCAGAATCCCAGAAATCACACTTCTAAATTCAAAAAACATGCAAGAGAAGGAAAAGGGTTAGTCCTATAAAACTCCAGTTACCAATGTATCTTCCTACGATCACCAATCCCCAATCACCTTACTTAGACAACATAACAAATTCCTCAAATCTTAATCTTATTGTAAGTAGATAATTAACTTATAGAAACTAGTAATAATGAAGACAAATACACAGATCCTAGAATTAGAGGCTTCTCAATGTTGATTGTAGATTAAGAGAGCAATGTATAGAGAATCGTTTACAAAAAGTACAGCAAAAAGTGTCTACCATAGAAAGACATGATTGTAAATTGCCTAATCTACAATAAAGATCTCCCCTAAGTAAAATACCAAATCACCTCATGGTTATTATTTGGTATGTTTGAGAATGAAAATACTGAAAATCAAATGCAACTATTTTCAATCCTTACAAGAATTTGAGGAAAATCAAGAGTGCCAATTACATGGTCTGTAGTAGCACTGATAATAAAACAAAAAAAATTTGCAGAATACAATAAAACACCGCAAAAACAGTTAAACGTGGACAGTTCAAGTGCAAAAACATTCTTCCAATCGCAAAAACTAAAGTCCAAAGTCTCTTCCAATCCATAAATTTAAAGGCGAAAATGTATATCATCAACATCATAGGAAAATCCCACAAAACAAGAGGAGATTATATATGGGTTAACTTCACAAATCACAATTAATTTAGAATTAGTACTAGAATCAACAACATATGTGAAGATCATAAAGTGAGAGGGAGAGAGATATGAGATATGATTACCGCAATAGCAACCAGTAACAATGGCGAGGAGAGTTGGGATGAATATCCGCTCCTTCCAGTTATCAGAGAATGAAGAAGATGATGGAGGCAGAGGCGGCGAAGGGGAATTTGAATCGCCTGAAGATCCCATTTTTAAGAAAAAGTGAAAAATTTAATTCGGTTTTTTGATCGACTGAAAATTTTGCAAGAGGAAGAAGAAGCTGGAGATGGTCAGGTCCAGGTTAATCTGTTACAGTAATTATGCTGTCGGATCCGGGTTTAACACTCGGACTTAATTCCTTTTTTTTTTTTCTTAATTCTCTCTTTATGAACTCTATGGTTGATTCAGCCCGTCTTCGAGTTTGGCCCAAATTCATGGACCAAGTAGTGATCATTTTAGAATCAGGCTGAGCCAGGTTTGACTTTAAGGTAGTTGGGGAACCTGAATTCGGGTCCGTGTTGGATTAGGTAGAATTCAACTTTAACCTCTCCTCATGCTCGGATCTGGGCTTTATCAACTATTTAGAGGAAATAAAAAAGGGAATATTACATAAATACGTTTTTTATTTTTTATTTTTGATTGTATGATTTTTTTTCTTTTCATTTTTACTGTTTTTTATATATGTTTCATATATATATGATATATTTTTTATATATGTTTGGTATATATTGTATTTTTAAAAAAATATTTTTAGATATGTAATATTTTTGAAAAAATATTTTTAGGTATGTAGTATTTAAAAAAAAAATAAAATATTTTTTATTTTTTAGGGTATTTTTAAAAAAATCTCAAGATTTTAGGGTTTATTTCATATTTATAGAAATATTTACAGAATTTTGATTTGGTGAGTTCTAAATGAGATTCTTTAGAGGTAGCATCTTCTTAATGACATTTTCTTTTTGAGTATTTGAGATTGAAATTTGATTATGAGTGTATTAATTAAAAAGTATGTAATAATCGGTAAATTATGTTTCAGTGTACTTTTTATTAATAATTTTTTAATAAATTTAAATGTCAACTATATATCCTTTTTATATTTATCACTTATCTGATTCAAAATATTAATAATTCAATTTGGATCACATAAAAAAAATTAAACTAATTTTCCTCTTAAACTTAATTTTTGAATCAATTAAGAATTTTTCTATTAATCACATATAACCGATATTAATTTAAATTAATAAAGTAATTTTATAGGACCTATTTATATTATTTATATTTTTAAATAACAAAAATATTATTAAATAATTAGGAAATATTAAAGTTAAAATTAAAAATTGATTTAAAATAAAATTAAAAGAAAATCTTCAAATCCCCACCCCAAATCCCAATCTCTATTCTAGCCCCCACTCCCCAAATCCCAAATCCCTAGTCATGGTAGAGTACGATTAGGTACAGCCACTAGCATCGGCGGCGTCAAGAATTGCGAGATTAGCAGCCATAAACCCAAGCTTGAAATAAGGAGATAGTTCGTAAAGCATTTGGATTGACGCAACATGTTCCTTGCTATGCAGCTCTGCCACTAGCACTGGAACCTTCACAAGGTTAACCTATGATTTGAGCCCCATATTCAGATTTGAGACTTGAAATACACGAGACAAGATCTCAGTGACAACATCTGTTTTACCGTCATAAATGGCTGAAGCAACATCGAATAGTGATTGGTTTTCAATAGAGCCACGACGCTTGTGAGCTTGAGCTCTTTCAAAAGTAACAACTAAGGCATTAGAGATTGATGGGTATTGATGTTGGGAATGAGTACCTAACATTGGACTTAAAGTTGAAGTTGGATGATGATTAAGAGCAACGTTGAAACAAAGCTTTACAACTTTGCACTGAAAAGGATGAGAGTGGGATTGAAGACAACCTATACCCAATAACTCAGTAAAAAAAGCAAGCATGCTGTTAGTAACATGAAAAGGAAGGTAATTATGGAAAGTAGTGGTGCATAGTAGTGAGTGGCAGAGTGTTATTAGATAAAGATGAGGGATCGAGGGTTGGATAATCTGAGTTTTATTTTTTTAATATTTAATATTTAATTTTAATTTTTAATTATTGGAACCCACATAATATCTGTTATATGTGATTACAGAGGAGCTCTTAATTGGTTCGAAAATTAAGTTTAAGGGAGAAATTAATCTTTTTTTTATGTGATCCAAATTGATTTGTTGATCTAAATTCAGATCCTGAATTGGATATTTTTCCTTCCTCACCTACTTCTTGGCCTTTGAACTTTTTGAACGGGGAAATACTTAATTCAAGACTTGAATTTAAGTAAAGGATTCAATTTAGATCCGTAGAAAAAATTAGACCAATTTCTTCCTTAAATTTAATTTTCAGACCAATTAAGGACATAGGGATTGTTTGATTGGCCAACTAAATATTTCTAATTGTTGATTGTAAATATGAGTGTCGCCAATTAAAAAAATTTATGTTATTTGATTGGCCAATTAAAAATTTCGATTATGTCAAAATTTCTTTTCAATCGGCAAATTTTATAAACAGTTATAAACTGTTTTTTGCGATTAGCGATTTATCAATCGCACTTTTACATCCGCTCTGTATAACACCTCCCTTAATTCAAATTAGTAAAGTGATTGTGTGGGATCTAATAAAAATTTTATTAAATAATTAGAAAATATTAAAATTATAATTCAAAATAAAAATAAAAATAAAATCTTTAAATCTCATCCAAATCCCGATTTCTCTTCTATCCCTCCCCCAAATCATAAAACTTGTAATCTTCATATTTCATGTTCGATAATCTCCCTTAATTAGTATCAAATGATCTCAGCCTTGGTCTTTGTCATTCGATTGTTGTTGGTTCTTGCTATTGTTGGATTTTGGTTACGTTTTTATTCATTTAGTTTTTTTGCTTTAATGTTTAAGAAATTATTTTGTGGTTTTGCCGTTGAATGTTTCACTTGAATCAGGTTTTTCTTTTTCTGTTTCCCTCTCTTCCATAAATTACTTATGGTTGATTCTTCTTCTGTCTCTTGAACATCTTATTCTTCTTTCTTTATTCCAAATATCTCTACCTTAGTCTCCATCGAACTCACTAAAACCAATTATATTCTATGGCAAAGTCAAATCCAGCCATTCCTTATTGCCCTAGTAAACGTGTGGAAGAATGTCATGTTAGGAATTGAATCAGGATAGGTTGCATGTTTCATAAATTTTTTTTTTTTTTTCCTTCTTCGAGCAACTGAGTTTGGTGGGTTTAAGTTACCCAGAAATGATTGATTTGAAGATTTATGATTTGGGGGTGGGGGGATAGAAGAGAGACTGAGTTTAATAGATTCATCTTTTTTTATGATTAATACTATATATATATATATTGATGAAACTCAGATTGTATAATCTGGGTTTCATTGATTATTATTATTTTTAAAATTTTAATTTTTTAATTAGTGGACTTCAATTGATGATGATTTTAATATTTTAATTTCTTAATTTTTATTATTTATATATTTTATTTTCTTAATTTTATTATATAAAAATATAAATATGTCAATTACAATTACTTTATCAATTTGAATTAACATCATTAATAAATTTAATAGATTAATCCTTCGATTCAAAAATTAAATTTAAAAGAAAAATTGAACTAATTTTTTTTTTACGTGACTCAAATTGAGTTAATTTAAATTCAGATCATAAATTAAGTATTTCTCCCTCTTTGAACTCATTAAGAATTAATAATTTTTTTTTTTTGAGCTCTAACTAACCAGATAAGAACCTTTGGTAAAACAGACACAATAACAATAATACAAGCGTTAAAACAAATGTTGTTATCATATTGCAAAAATATTTGACATAAAATTAAAGTATCACTATTAGAACGGTTTGTAGTTGACGCTGAAAATTTTGAAAAAAAATATTATATGGATTGAATTTTTAAAAAATTTAATGTTAAACTCAAAATCAGCTGTAAATAGATCTAATAAATAGTCCAAATATATATCTAAATATTTTTAAAAAAATAAAATGAAATATAAAATAAAATACATAATAAAACAAAAAATTTAGATAATAATAAATATGATATTTTCCATCAAGTAGTTCCATTTATAAATATACAACGTAGAGTAGAGTATTAAATACTTCATACACTCAAAGTCTCTATCTGAATTTGTCCTTTTATTGGTGAGATATCTTAAGCACGTGAAGAGGTCCAGCGAGAAAGTGACTCATGCAATGCGGAAGCCATCCATTTGTATTTGCATTGTTGCCAGATAAATTTAAATTTAGGTGTTGACGCTTTCAAATATGTAAATAAATGGGCTATTGACATTGACAATGGCTGGAATATGAATGGCAAGAATATCATTAACATGCCACCTCCCAATCTCCTTAATGAAGACTTTTATTTATTTTAATTCCACAATGTCAATAACCCATAAAATTGCCTAATATAACCTGAATAAGTCCCACATATTAAAGTTAATTTCGAATGGAAGTTTCTTCAAGACAAAAATCTCAGGCTTTTCTCTTTTTCCACTCTAAATTTCAGGGTTTCAATTAGTTTCATTTCATAGAATAGACACAGCTGAACACAACTAGGCTAAACCCACATTGCAGTTCCAGCAATATCTGTTTGACCATGGTTGCCTAGTCAATATTCTCTAGTTATAACTAAACACTGCTCGCATTACACTGAATATATTAATGAAAACAGTAGTACAAGATTATTGATTAATAATAGGCTCATTAAATTATTGTGCAAAGAAATTTTGCTTCTTGAAACTAAGTTCCTCAAGCAATCTATTGTTTCCAACTTCCACAATGGGGGCCAAGAAGAAAAAGAAAAAAAGAAAAAGATAAGTATAGCTATATGTATTTAGCAGGTTTGCAGATGATGGTTATTTCCAGAAAGCGATAAAGCATTTAATATTGCGCTTTCTGTCTTTTTATTGAGTTAAAACTTGTAAAGATCTGCTTACTGAAAGATGGTATCTACCTTCATCTGCCTTAATGGGAAGGTAACTTTGTACACCAAAAATGGAGGCCAACAAAGCTAAAGCTGGACTGTTAGAACTGGATTACTCAGCCTCATTCTGAAACCAAAATATTCAAGAGGTGGATGAGTCGGGCTCCACATCTTCTGAAGCTGAAAAGCTGTTAACTCCTTGTTTGTCATCCCAATCACCATTCTGCAATGTAGGTTCAGATTTCTTCTGCAACCCGGCTCCATTCCGTCTTTTGTGTTCTGGAATAATTGTTAATGAGAAATCCATTTGTGGATAAAGATAAAAAGGCAACAGAGACCATCAAAAAAAGATTACTTTTATTATTAATTGCACTGCGTGTAATTGCCAAAAATTCATCCCATTTGAATTTTCTAAGTTCTTGCTTCTCCACCTCTGAGAGCTCAAAGTTGGGTTCCCTCCCACACATAAAGGCAGCCCTGCAGGAAAAAGAAAACTTTGGTTAGTTTCAAAAATTTCTTTAATCTAAGCTCCCCTTAAATAATGTCATAAGGAGATATTCTGAAACAAAGCCATCTTAAATGGGATCCCCCAAAAAAAATAAAAAAACTTCCTTCTGTTTTATTAGCTTATCATACCAGGGGATGCATGGAACACCATCAGTCCATCACAAATATTGGAAAATGATGCTATATAAGCCTAAGCCTAACCATGATAATGTAGAAAGCCAAAAGAATTACCAGAGGCGTTGTTTTACTTTTTGAAAATATATGGGACAAGGCGCATTTCTTTATCACACAATAGCTAACATCTACATTTATTATTCATTGCTGTTTGCACATGTCCATCACCATCTTTTCTAGTCTAAGCACATGAACAATACCAATATATCATATCCTATTCCATGGCAAGACCCTAAAAGTCCTGTTCTTACAGTGAACTAATGGTCAAAACACCTCACAGTTACCCACCAACAATTTGCAGCTTATCAGGCATGAGCAGGACTCCCCATATTTAGATAACCGTTAACATCTTTAAGCATGATTCATTGCTGATCTAAGACATCAAGAATTCTCTTTCAAAAGTGTCTATATAAATTAGTAGAATTTTAATCTTCCCATATTACTTCCATCTTTTTAGCACTTCAAATTATCATAATTATTATAAATGCTACAACATTCAGGTCACTACCTGTCATACAAACGGGCAGCCTCTTCTTGTGAACCGACAGTCCCCAAATGGATCTGCTTCTTGTCAACTTTAATTGCTGCCTGCCATTTCATATTTTTGAAATAGACACCTCTCATTAGGCATGGTTCCTGGTCTTGAACGTGCTTTCTCCTGTGTCGCTTTCTGCGTTTAACTGGTTGCCCTGAAAATAGAAATTAAAGGCAGCAGCAGCAGCAACGGTAAAAATGCAGCTCAGAAAGATCCCACATTTTGATGTTTCCATGTTAACAAATTGATTATCTACAACCATACCAACACTTGGTTCTGAGAGACATCAGATCCATTTTATTGTTACACAGACCAAAAACAAGTAGAAGCTATAAAAGAGAAGATGAGAAATATAGTTAAAATGCCAAGTATACATAAGCATAAGCAAAACGAGCCCCTCAACCAAATCAAACATCACAAGTTCCATTTCAAGGAAATCAAACAGCAACTCTACAGCCATCTAACAAGTGGCAACACTTGTATGTAACATCAGCAGAAGTGGATCTTTCATAGTGTCCTATTATAATGATTTTCAAAACAACAAGTTCCAGTTAATTTCAGAATATTATTAATTCAAATATGAAGTAATTAGTAGTTATCTTAAAGGGCTCCAAGTCAGTACAAAATTACATAGCTATTGAAAACAAAATGGGAATGGAGTCCGTTAACTGCACTTACTGCACATTTTGTGGTATTCAGATGGAGAATGAATAGAAGATAGATAGATGGCAAGACTACTAATTAAGTCTATCCGAGATTTCAGTTAATGATTTTAAGATAGTTTGTTGGAACTGATGCTTTCAACAGCTTCAAATTAGTGCTACACAAGAATAGTGAAAGACAAAAGTGATAAAAGGCGGGGTGGTCAAAGTACAAACTTCAGAGAAATTTCAGTAAGCTTGATATATAAATGTAAACTAATTAAGTGTTTAAATTGCTTACAATTTGATATAATTAAAGAGTTCTCTTTTGAAGTTTCACTCAATTTTATATCGTTTCACAAGAAGCATAGTTTTAAAAAATGACCAAGCTCATTTCTGTGCCAAAAATCTCAAATAAACATATCCTGCAAAAAGTTTATTCTGGTCATACGATGCTTCATCAGAGTCAAGACACAAATTGA
This sequence comes from Aleurites moluccanus, assembly GCA_948193065.1. NCBI lineage: Eukaryota > Viridiplantae > Streptophyta > Magnoliopsida > Malpighiales > Euphorbiaceae > Aleurites > Aleurites moluccanus. The sequence continues at coordinate 11,924 of CANXYC010121386.1, read as the reverse complement.
CGCTCAAAGCCAAAGAGTAGACTGGAAATGCTCATGTTAAATCCTCACTCAGTTGAAATATAGTCCTCACTCAATTGAAATATAGTCTTTGTATGTACAATATATATAAATATATATATATATATATATATATATATATATATATATATATAAATGAGTTCACAGGTTCACAAACTAATTGTCCATTTATGGTGCTATATGTCTCAAAAAAATAAAAATAAAAAGGAGGCTCTCAACAGGAATTAATCGATAGTAAGTTTCCCCAAATTAATTTGTTAACTCTATGATGACAGCATCAGACAAATTTAACAAACAAAAGTCCTATGCAGGGTGATCTCAAAAGGCCAACTGGTACTTAAAATCACGGTCATGTGAGAATAGGAATTATGGTTTACTTGATAAAAAAAAATTGAAAAGAAAAAAGAACTTTTTAACCACAAATTATTGCAATTGTGGCATAAAATCACCAATGACAAATGTTGTAAACATTTTTGAACTTATTATTTGCGCAGCCTACATCATCAATTAACATGTAGTAGTGAAACTTTGCGATCAGAGAATATCTTTCTGTTGATTATCAGCTGATAATTGATGCAATTACAATGCATTAGTTTGAGGAAAGAGTTACAGGTAGGCTTTAATGAAGAGTCCTCTTGAGGCTTTATCAAGCATTTCCTGGTTCACAAGATTCATGACTTTCCTGGCTAAAAAATCACAATGCATTCCCTTGAATACAACTCTAGACTATAAAACAAGCTCTCGAATATATTAGGAGTATTATCAGATGAAGATGAGGCCCTTTATTTGAAAGCTTACCATGCTGATTGTTGGAATCAATAACATGACTTTCTCTATTCCATTCATTCACCTCCATCTTCTTGGGCGGCATATTGTTCCATAACATTACAATAACTTATCTAAGAATTATATGAAGGTATCTCATATATGTTGCATGTCTGTATCCATGGTATTAAGCTAAAAATTATGCATTTTATATTTAAGAACTAGTTTACCAAGAGAAACCAAATATTGAGTGATAACTAATGCAGTGGCAATTGATATTTAATTCTGCATGTAATCAGTCAATGTTAACTCAGAAACATAAGATATATTTCTCTACACACACAAACCTGGATATGGTTGAGATTGCTGCTCTTTTGATGAGCTAGAAGCTGATACATTTGACAACCCAACTCCTACTTTGGCAACAGATTTCTGGCAAACAACATGAACAATTTAATGCATATATCAATTATTAGAATTCAAAGTAAAAAATTTAGAATACAAATATCTTAAAAACACACATTACTTTCTATCATCTACATCAATAAAGTACATAATGTTATGCACTTAATTTTGCAATGTATTTGACAAGGAAAATACAGGATTCATATCTTCTGCCATCACATGACAGTCAAAAGTCAACTCATTCGTCACATGAAATGATTGCCTGTGAATTTCCAATCCCAAAATCCTTTGCTCAAGCTTAAAAAACAAGTTTTGAACAGAAAAATTTAACTTTCCACATCAAACCTTAAGAAGCAAAAAGCATCAATGTGTCAAACCTTTAGGCTTGACAAATCAACATCTCAATCAATTTCTCATGTATCAAGAACCCTATAATTCAAAACCATCCAGCCATGACACCAATTATTAACAGTAATGGACTTAATATATCCTGAATTCATTCTCTCACTAGCTGGAATTGCACAAGTTCATTCCCTTTCTTTGCTCTTGGCCAAGGCAAATCATGCATCCGATATTCACATGTAGGGGATGCAATGAAAATAAAGAGAAATCACAAGCTATCATTACCTCCCCTGGCTGCTTGAAATCATCAGTTGGTAGGGGATGTATACTAATAGACCTGGCATTGTGGGTAGAGCTTAGAGGAGTAGTTCCATGGTCAGGAAATCGAGGTAGTGGAGTCAAGAAAGAACTTCTCCCTACAAAGACCCATCAATTTGATAAGTAATGCTATTCAAGCATGATATAAAACATAAAAGCCTTATCCGAATTATAAAATTTCTCAGAGATACAAGGACCTTTTCACGGAATTCAAAATATCAACACAATAATCTACTTGGCCATGAATTAGTACAAACAGTAATGCGAAAGAACGGAAGAACACCATTTATGCATGACTGCTACTTAGTGAATGTTCTAACTCCAACTGATATAGGACTATCTTATTTGGCCAGTTCAACTGCAGATCAATCAGTTTATATGATATGGATTTCAATTAGTGTTTACCAGCACATAGTCCCAAGAGTTTGCGCCTTCGCAAGCTGACCATTGCAGAGTATAGTCTTCGTATCAGCCTATAATGGCTTGAGGATGGCCCTTAGCATTTATCACCTTGCTCTTCGGATCACAGGTGGCAAGATCAGTTACAACTGATGTCAAATATGCAAGTGAAAACAAGATTAGATGGAAAATACTTAAAAAGTTAAAAAGGCCACAAAAGAAATAAAAATTATGTGCATCACACGTATAATTATTGTACAAGAAAATTATTATGAGCACTTAATGTAACAAATAACAACACGTAGGAAACGGAAATAAAATTGTTAGGACAGAGTAGCTCTTTTCCATGTCATAACAGGCCAAAAAGAAAAATGGCAATGAAGGTTATTGGTACCTTCAAATGAACATCACAATTAACAACATCAACTATCAATCCCTAACATAATAAGAGCATAAAGTCCTATGTATATCCATATATAATGAAAGAACTCTGTTTAAAGTATTTGATTTGCTTAGAAATATGCAACCCATAAAGAGAAATTTCGTTATAAATAATAACTGAAACAAAACTCCCAAAGCATGTGAGTGAAGTTCATTTACTAAGTGATAAAATTGTATTATTGCGGGTGTGAAAGATGAAACTTGTGCATCACATATTATACGTTTCAATTCAACGTCCTCCCAGGCTACAACCTCTATCTACCTATACCAGCACAAAAAAGATTCACTGAAAGTAAGCTGTTAGCTAGTGCTAAGTGCTAACACCCAACTTAAGCAGCAAAAAGAAAAAACATTGATGGCAAAATAATAAATAATGATTCCCTTAAAACTTAAGCTAAAAACCCATGAACTATGTGGCTAAGAAATGTATAGTTCAATTATAGATGTTACTTACACTACATAATCCATCCCCACATTCAATTATAGAATGTGAACAAAAAAGTGTACAAAAAGAAAAGAAAAAACTTGTCTTGGCTCAAGAATCTTTTAACAACAGAAGTTAATCAAAATTGTAAACAAGGGACAGGGTGACACAGAGCCTAGAGACAACCAGCAGGGGTAAAAATTAAGAAAAATAGTGTGTTGATAAATTGGCAATAATAAAGAAAACCCATAAGACCACTCATAGCATTAAACGGGAATTAAGATTATAGAGTTGAGAAGAAACCAACAAAAACTCCTAAAGACTTGGTAGCGAAGAATTGCAATTCTCTCTCTTCTTGGAAAAGAAGTCAACCCCCATCAACCTACCACCTTTCATGGAGGATTAGATAGGATCATGGCAAGAAAGGACTAAAAATTAAAAACCCCACAGACACAAAAATAAAAATAAATAATAATAACAATAATAATCTCCAAGTATGAAAATTTAAGAGAAATCTACAAAAGCCCAACATGAAAAACATAGAAATTTGTCTTTTATAGGCCCATAAAAGCAAAATGCCCATAACCTAAACTGAGAGTTGACACACCAACCGAACCAAACCAAACCAAGAACCATGTCCAATCTTGAAAAGCTAAAAAGTAAAAGAACAGAAAGGCCACACAACAACAAGAAGGAAGAACCGAGGAAGAGATAATAAAGTAATGGTCTTTATACCTTAAAGACAAGATGGTAATGGAGAAAGCTTAGAAACGGAGGAGAAAAACAGAGGTTTTAGGTGAAATCTGAAAAGAAGTCATGGGATATTAGGAGGAAGAAGAAGGTGGTGAGTGTGAGAAAAAAAAAAAAAAAAAAAAGAGGAGTCAAAGAGAGAGAGAGAGAAGATATATATTGTTATTGTGTGTGGCTCATGCATCTACCACCTTTCGTTGGGTTTTATTTTGGAGTTGGCATTTTTTATGAGGGTGGCGTCTGTATGTGCGCTAATGTTATTGTTAATGGAGACTTTAGAGAGAGAAAGGGAACGTATGATTGTTTTGTGATATACTAATAGTACTATATAATTTCTCCTTTGGTTAGGTTTGATTCCATCATTGCCCTTTCCTCCATTACCTTGCCAAATTCCATATTTGTTAGCCATGCTTTGTGCACCCTCTCCTTTTACAACTTTATCCTTTTCTTCTCTTTTTTTTATTTATATATATATATTAAAAAAAATTGATTAATTAAAATATCACAATTCTAAAATAATATATTATATTAAAAATATCAATATTTGACACTTAATATATAAGCTAATAATAAATATATATACGATTTAAATTATAAATTTATGTTCAAATATTTAAATAATGAATTCATACTCAAATTTATTTTCTCTAATACTAAAAAAAATTAATATTTGAATCTTTAACTTTATATAATATAATAAAAACATTGCGATACTTGTAATATATAATTTAAATTAAAATATTTATGTAAAAAATAAAATATTAGGATCATTGATTTTTCTTTTATTTTTTATATAATGTGAAAAAAATAAAAAGATTATTGATGCAACAATTATTTATCAAATGTTAATTCAAAAATAACTTGGGTCTAAATATATGTTAGGAATACTTTCTTAAACAAAATTATAATTTTAAAATCAAATCACCAAAAAATGTGTATTTTCTTTAATTTTGATATGAATAATTTATTTATATATATATATAATTAAAAAAATATGATTATAGTTGTATATTGACTTATTCAACATATAGGTTGGGCTACTTTGACCCAAGCTCGAACCAATAATTATAATTTTGATCAAACCTTCTCTTAAAAAAATAAAATATATTAAAATTCACATATTATTATTTAAATAGGTTCAACCATGACTCTTATTGGGTCTGAAATTTTTGAACCAAGCTTTATATGAGTTCGGGCTAGGCTAAATTTGGTCAATAATTTGATCATACGTAAATTTAACCCGAATAATAAGAATTGACTCAAATATATATATATATTCATATTCACACACTTATACTCGTATTTGATTTATATTTTTTTATAATATTTGAACGAGTTGATATCATCATAATTTATATTATATATGTTTATTATTTTATTTTTTAATATGTAAATTTATTTTAAAAATATTAAATTCATAAATTATATGATAATACATAATAGAAGTGAATATAAAAATTAAATTTAATAAATAAGAAATAGATTATCAGTAATGAGAAGAAAAAAATATATAAATTTATATATACATATTTATGTCACCTTGTAAGCATAAAATTGTTAGGTATCAGAATAAGAAAAGATTCAATGCAGCAAGAGACTAAGAGTGGCATATTAATTAAAAATAATGAATAATATATATATATAGTATTATTCTTCAGTAAACTAGAATTACTAAATACTTTTCAATTCTTTTTATTATTATTATTATTATTATTACTACTAGTACATGCTCACACTTTGTACAAGTTTTGATTATTTTTTTATTTAACATATATTTTCTAAAAATATTTGAACATAGATCAACTATTACCTTTTTTTTTATTAAATTTAAATACCTTTTGATAATTTTGAATATAATATAAATATATATATATATATATATATATGTCAAATTTATTGTATATAAGTTAATTGAAAAATAATAAAAAGATATTATATATATTCGTCGGTATAAATTTTTAATTAAAATTTATAAAAATATAATGATAATATGACATTGTATAAATTAATTTTTTAAAAATAATTTTTGAATTCGTCTTTTATTATATGTATATATTAGAAAAGATATTTACTTTGGTAAAAAATATTTATGTATTAGGCAAAATGATGCTAGAGAGAAATTAATTTGAAATAATATTTTTATCAATAAAAAGTTTATTAGATTAATTTACGCATCAATCAATATTAAATTTTCTCTTTAAACAAGTTTAAGGGCACATTTTTCACGTTGATCTGTATATTCAAAAATTATTTTTTAAATACTAAATTTAATTTAATGAACACTAAAAAAAAAATCATAAAATGAAACGCCATAAGAAATTTCCCTTTTAATAATAAGCACTATACATTACCAAAACACAAAACTTTTATATTAATATAATAAAATCTTTTCGATGAATTAATAATAATTGTTTAGATATTAATTTAAATTAATAAATTAAATTAATAATTTTAATAAATTAATAATATAATACTTTTATGAAAATTCTAATATAATAATATGATATTATTTATATTATAAATCAATAACTTATCAATGTTGTACACATAACAGATAATAATATATACTTTAATAAAATATAACTCTAAAAATTATTTCAAATCTAAATAATTATATCTATATTTTTTTTCATTTTATTTAATTTATCACATATTTTTTTATTTAATTCATATTCAATTGATCACATTTTTATTTATTTGATTTCAATTAATTTGTATTCAATTGATTATTTTTTTTAATTTATTGAATTGATTATAAAATTAATAAAATATAATAAATTTTTAATTGATTAAATATATATTTATTAAATTATAAATACTTAAATTAATCAGTATATTTTTTAATTAATAAAATTTCTAAATTTCAATCATATTAATTTATAAAGATTTTATTGTAATAACTGTTAATCACAATACCATCTTATATATAAAATTACCATAATAAAAAATTTTGAATAATACTATAACACCATCAACATATGGTTAACTTTTTATAATATATATTAGTATGTTATTAAAAATATACATTTATTATTAATTATTAATTTTAAAATTAAGCACCAAATAATATTAAACTAATCCAATTAAATTCAAATTTCAATATAACTAATGATTGAGATCTTCTTACATTTGTGCAAGTAGGACCTATTAAATTCATATGATCTCAGCCAAATTAACTAGAAGCTCATTTTTCTTTGATGTGCCAAAACTAGAAGGCTAGAGTTGTGATTCTCCACCCCCAAAAACAACACTTTACATGCCCATTAAGGTAATTTTACCAAAAAAGGGCAAATAAAAAAAATAAATAAGAGCTAAAAAGCATATTTGTAATGTGGAAATAAAAGATAGGTGTTTGTAGATAGGAATTGAGACAAGGGACAAAATGGGTATAATGAAGAAAGTGGAGGGTAGACAATGAGGTAGAGGGAAATTATTAATAGTGTGGGTTGGTTGGTAGAGAGCTAAGGGCACCGACGAGCTGTGATTGGATAGGCGGCCTGCCATATAAGCCTCTAAAGATAATGTCCCGCCAACCTATTATATATATAATCCTTTTTACTTTAATCTTAATTACCTACCTAATTACTTTTGTTATTCACTTAATTTTAGCATTACAAATAAATAAATACTATATACATAATCATTTTATTAATTAACCATTGATCATTATGAAAACAGTTTGATGTAAATATGATTATTTAAAAATATTTTATTTAACTCAAAAAATTGATTTAAAGGTAAAAATAATGGAGGATGATTTATAATAAAATTTTTCGTTTTTTAATTTTTATTCTATTAAATTTTTTGAGACAGCACTAGTCATCAATATAAGTAAAAATTAATTTTATATCAAATATAGTAAAAAACACCTTATAAATATTTAAAAAAGACTGTATTTGTAATATAATTAAATGTCGACATTACGAAATTTGATTATTTGAAATACTAGTTTGGAAATAAATATCAAATAGTTGGCTAAAATTTTAAATTAATGAAATTTAAATGAAAAATTACAGAAAATTTATAAGTTTTATTAAAATCATTGTTTGATTAGAAAAAAAATAATCAAAATTTATAAATTATTCAAAATCCATATGAGATTTTAAAAATAATTTCATTTAAATAAATGAAAAATTTTGTAGATTATTTTTTTATTATAAAAATATTATTAAAATTCATAAATTTTATTTTTATTTTAAACAAATGAAATTATATAAATTCATATAACAGAAAATCTAAATTTTTTTAAAAATTTGAGAGAGTAGAATCAATCCTAGATATATTGTTTGAGAAAATATGTATTTCTCACAATATTATGCATCGATATGCAAAAAAATATAAATTTTTAATTTTATAAATTTTAATAAATTTCATGGATTTTAAAATTTTCAATCCAAACGTGACCTAAAATTTTTTAACGAAAAATAAAGTGATGCCCAAACTTATCAATAAATAATAATTTAATTAATTAATAAAAAATTTCACTTAGTCCACTCATATTTAATTTTTTATACAATCTTAATCTACTCATTATTAATTTATTGAAAATTTTTATACATACATTAAAAAAAAATTAACTTTTGATCGATCTAAAATTAATTTTTTGATTTATTTCATACTTTAAACATCAAATTTTATTTGATTTGAATTAAGTAATTTCATCTTTTAATTGTATTAAAGATTAAAAGTTATTTTATATGAAAAAAGAATAATAATTAATTATAATAAAAAAAATTAAAGCTAAAGAGGAAAATATACTGCAAATCACAAGAATGTAGTTAGTTGGAAAAAGGAAATTTCCCTGTTCTCAAATGCAGGGAAGTCCACGTGTGGACATAAAATAGCCGTAAGATCATTGACTAGACGGTCCAACCAAACAGAGAGAGAAATTAAACGGTCAAAATGGTAAAATTTTGGAGTTATTAATAAATGGTAAAAAAAAAAGAAGAAGAAGAATAAAATAGTACTGGTCGTATGGCATCGTTATCAATAAGGCGGGAAGTTTCTTCATGGCCCCACCACCACCAATACCATTGAGTTACCAAACAACAAAACAGTCAATAGAATCAAGCCTGGAAGTGGGAATTGGGGGAAGTCACTTTTTCTAATAAACAATTTATATGTTGACTTGCTTGTGATTTATTAATAATGTATGTTTAAGTGATAAAAACCTTTTTTTTAAATAAAATTTTGAATTTAAATATTATCAACAGAAAAAATATATGTTTTGAAAATTTGACTCTTTTGAATCACATCTAATTTAGATTAATCAAAATTAATAATTATTAAATATCGAATAATCTAAAAAAAATATAGGTATCATTTAGAATAACTCATATGTAAAAAGTTTAATTTAATTATATTAACAAAATTTAATTTAACTAATCATAAAATTTATATATTTAAAATAAATTTTAAAATAATAAAATTTATTTAAATTCTATTATTTGAAATAACTGAAAAAGAAAAAGAATATAATTATATTTTCATTTTACTCTTATACATAAAGTGTCATGTTTAATTTAAATGAAAAATATTTTAATCTCTTAAATCCTTTCAATTTGGTGTGATTTTCATTACATGAAAATGATTTTTTTAAAAAAAAATCCAAAAATTTAAATTCTATTAGCTATATTTTTTATAATATGAGAATTAATAAAATATAATACAAGTAAAATTTTTAAAAAATTTGAGTTTTCAATCGAATGTATAAATTTTATTTTTTCCCTCGTTGAGTTTTTGGTTATTTGCATGACTTGTAAAATATTTAAATTTAATAAAATTGAGTTTATCTTAATTTAAAATTAAAATAATATTAAATTTTAAATTAAATAATATAATATTTCATTTGAATAATTCATGACTTTAAATTTTTAATTTCAAATTAGATAGTAATAATTTTTCACTTTAGTTCATTTAAATTTAAAATAATATTAATATATGGATTAATTACTTTAACATCAATATATTTTGTCATATTATATTAATATATCCATATATTTTTAAAATTTTACTAAAACACTCATATATTTTATTTCCGTTAAATAAATACATCGTTTCATTTAATTTTTTCATATTTTATATTAGTCAAAACCCAAAAGTCAACTTTTTAATTAAGATATTTATAAAAATATCAAAAATACCCATGATAATTACTATCCATAATCCAAATGAATTCTTCTTGCCTTTCCATTTTATAGCTAAAATGAAAATAAATTAAAACCCATAAATTCTTTTGCAAAATAATCACTATCAAGTTCAATTAAACATCAACCAAACAAATATTATAAAACATAACATAACCAATTTGAATAAAGAAATAAAGATGTGGATAGATGCAAAATGACAGCTCTGTTCTCTTCTGTTTTACGAGGCAAAACAAACAAAGGGAGATGTAGATAATGATTGTTAGTGGAATAAATTAGTAATTAACTCGACTCAGGCAAATAATTGACGGTAAAATTATGGCAAGATCATGCCAAAAACTGAAGGTATTTTGATTTGCACTTCAAATATTGCATTATTGCCTCCATTGATTTTGCCCAAAAAAAATTTGCCTCTTTGTACTATATTTTCAATTGACCTCTTCAAAATTCGAACCATCAAGCTATGATCTTTTTATAGATCTTTCGCCTAAAACATCTACCCAATTTCATAGTTTCATCAGTGTCAATAATCGCAGAGGAGTCAAAACTAAAATCAATGCCATAACTTTGAAAAGCTATAGAGGAACCAAGTTTACCCTCTAAAACTTCAAAACTCAAATTAGAGTCCCAAATGCAGACATGAAACTACCTATTTATTTTCTGATTTTATTTTACTCTTCCAGTGTCTCTAATCACTCTTTCAACTATTAATCTCACCTCTCTTTTTTCCTCGTCAGCTATTACTCTTTTTATTATGTTAGCTACAATTGGATGGGCTTGCAAAGATTTTTGACAATCGAAAAGAGGGATTGGGTAAAGCGGGGTTATGGGTTTTGAGATAGAAAGAGTGATATTGGGGTTTGATGGAGAACAAGAGGAAAAGAAGAACACAAAGAGGAGAAGAGAGAGGGTCAAGAGAAGAAGGTGAAGAGACTTTGAAGAGAGGAATTTTGGGTGTGGCGAAGACTGTTGTGGTGATTGCCATGACTATACTCTCCGAAGAAAGAAAAGTGTGAATAAACCCTATGAATTTCTTTTATTCTTTTTATAGGAAAGAAAAAATGGACATATATTTTTAAATTGGAGAAGATGTGATAATTATTTATAAGAGATTGATGGAGAAGATGAAAGAGAATAACTATTCTATAAGCAAGGTAAAAAATGAAAATGAAAATGAAAATGAAGGGTATTATGAATTTTTTACAGTAATTTAACGAATTTCTGAATAAAAAAATTTTAAATTTTAATGGAAGCAAAATGTAGATGTAATATCTATGAAAAAAAAAAAATAGCTGCAGCTGGGATTCGAACCCAGTCCTGGTGGAAGGAAAGCTAAGCCTTTCAACCACCAGGCTAGCCCCATGTTTCAGTTTAAATAAGGAAGAAATATATATATATATATTAAGCTGTAAAAAAAAATAATAATAGAGCACAGGGATCTGATTGGTTTAAAAATAACCAATCAGACTCGTGCTTCTGGAAGAAGCAAAATTTTCCCAGAACAGCAGAAGAAAGAAAGAGAGAGAGAGAGAGAGAGAGAGAGAGAGAGAGGAGAGAGAAACAGAATTTCTCCGATCTACCGTCGTCCGGTCGCCGTTTAGCGTCACCGCCCACACCAGGAGGGAGCCCATCCCTGAACGACTCCACCGGTACAGGTCCGATCGTGAACCGTCGCCGGAGCCGCCACACTCGCCATCATCGGGAAGCGTGCCACCGAACCTTCCGACTCAATTTTCGGCCGATTCCGACCTCCTTTTCTGGCTATTCAACCACCAGTGCACTCGTCTCAGTCCAAGCTTTCATTTGACACCTATTTTGCCTTGATCGGAAACCGGAGCTCGGACCGAAAAAATTCCAGTCCGGGTCTTTTTCTGAAAATTTAGGCAAAGTGAGTTTTTATTAACTCTAAAAATTAA
>CANXYC010121340.1:0-11462 GCA_948193065.1 Aleurites moluccanus | reverse complement strand
TTTTTATCAGTGTTCCACCTAGAGGGGGCCATAAGCTCTAGGCGCATGCCTGGCCAAGCACGTGTGCACGTTAAGGTAGCAAGGCTACTGATATGTATGTTATGACATGAGATCAGTTCTATCAGATGAGATTTGATAATGCCATTCTTTGTGGGCATTTTATATTCTCAATATGAACCATGATTTGATTTATGATATGATTTGATATAGTCAAATTATTATAAGCACCCATGTTTATTCAAGTAAAGTTTATGATTCTTTCATATCTATATGTATAAATATTTGTTCATGACCATGATTCGAAATTCAGATTCTTAATTTATAATGTTCATATCTTACTGAGTTGAAGGCTCACTCCTCTTCTGTGAATTTCAAATGATAGTATAGCTCGTGAAGGAGCTAATAGAGAAGATCCAGCTTCTTGATCCATTCTCCCAAGAAGCTTCATTATAATAATTTTTGAGATATTTTGTATATTCATTTAATGGTATTATGATACAATATGTGATGAGAGTATACTCTAGAGCTCCGTAGTTAGTTATTTGAGGATTTTAGTATATTCTGATGTATGAATTATTACCTTTTTGGGTACTCTTGTTCCTTAGTGATGTGAGATGCATCTTTTGATCATTAAGGAACAAGAGAAAGTTATGAAATGATAATAGAAAAGATATGATTGATACTGAATTGAATGTATGGATATGATCATGGTATGATAACATAATATGTTGTAATTGATATAATTGTGTAAGAGATTCATAATATGTGAGTTCTACAGGTTTATGGTGGCCTTAAGCCTTCCCTTGCCCTAGGACCGTCGCACCACTAGAGTTGGGGTGTGACATCAAGTGTCAATAAATACGATAAAGATTATCAGTATATTCGATTTACATGTCAAGGTTAATTAATTTGCACACCAAATGTCTTTGGAAGTTTGGAACAGGTTACAATCAAATCGATGAAAGAATGGCCATCAATGGTAAGTAATAAGATATAAGCTTGGAATCATTGAACATGTAAACAATACTCGTATCATGTAGATAAGACAGATAAAGGGCCATGAACACGTATAATCTCATATCATGTACATAAGGTTGATAAGGACTTATGGCTAGGACAGTTATGTAAAATCAATGTGCACATTGTTGACGGTATATACCCATTACCCCGTCAGAGATGCAGTTCTGTCAAATCCACATGTAAAATAGGCCGATGAAAATCAATAATAATATCAAGTATTCATTAGGAACATTACGGTATAATGTCTTTTGATCGATACACATGAGTTTACTTGTCAATCAATGTCAATGCATTTCATTAATCATGTATCAGTTTCTTTTCTTGATATAAAGGTAGCAATTAATAATAAATATCATGATATACGATTAAACATTTGGTGTGTGTACTTTTGAAAACATTTGGGTACATTATCAGTCAAGAACAATAGACATTTTAATATCAATAATAATCAATGGATATGGTGATTTCAATCTTAAGAATGATCAAAGGATGATCAATAATAGCAAAGTGATATTTTAATCAAGAAGGAAACATGTTCATTGGGTCAACAAATTAAGGCATGAATATGATGTATACATTACTCATCTTAGCTTCTGACTTGAACATTTTCCTTTTCCTTTATCCTTGATTCTTTGCCTTATCTCTTATGGTACCCATCACGTCTCTTATTCATTTTTTACTCTACATATTCAATTAATTTCCATTTAGATATTATTTAACATAAAATTATATTACTTATACTTATATTAAAGAAAATTCCTTAAATTTTCAAGTTTTAGGTTTTGTATATAAAGAACCTTTACTAGCAGCCTATGTTTCATTACTTATATCTCTCTCTACACTTATCCAATTGTTTGAATTCTTGTTCCTACTTAAACTAGATATATTAAGCTTTAACATAGCCAAAATTCACATTAATCCCATTGCTACACAATTTATGGTGTCAATTTAAACTTAGGCTTATAACCAACCTTGCTACCCTGCAATCCTATTCTGGCAGTTTGTACTGTTTTGTCTCATAACTCAATCTATACTTATCCAATTACTGCAATTATTTTTTATTGAAAATATACATATAATATTATAACATATCCAAATTTTAGAATATTTGGATCACTGCACAATTATTAATGAATTTTCAAAGTTAAACTACTACCCTGAAATTTCTATCCAAATAGACCCTGTTTCCATGCCTATAATTAATTCCATGTTCATCCAATTACAAAATAATTTTATAGTCATTTAGATAATATATAAATGAATATCTTTTATGTTTGACACTTTCTCTAATTCATATTTTAAGGTCCTCATATCTATAGAATTCAGTAGCCTATGTTTTGTTTATCAATCAATCTAGGCAGATTACACTCATGAACTAATATCTCATAAGCCACAAATCCAATTGAAAAACTCTTTTACAATATTATAGATAAGACATAAATGAACATTTTTCATGTTGAACACTTCTTCTAATTCTGTCTCTATCATTCTGTACAATTAAAACACAGTAGCAAAATTACAAAAAATCTAATTTTGTCCAGTCATGATTTTTACTCAATAACTCTTTCCTCACTTCTAATTTTACAAATTCCTTTCATAGAATTATAATTAACATATTTATCTACAACTTTCATGTTTTTGTCATTCTCAAATTCAGTCATTAATATTTCAGATTATTGCCTACAAGTTACTGTTTCAATACAGATTTAAAATCCCTTTTAAAACCTAGCTCATCTTTAACACTTTTAGCTCAATTATTTACTTAATCAAACCATAAAACTCTTAAATTAAATTAAAAACTGAAGTTTAGAAAACTTTACCTTGAATTAAATTCTTGAATTTCATCCTCTTATTTCTCCCAAAATAATGTTGACATCTACTTCTATCTCCATCTATTTCTTCCACCACTTCTCTTCTTTTCATCTATTTCGTTAGATTGGCTTTGATTTATCTATGGAAAGGGAGAAAATATTTTTAATTATTTCTCCATGGGTGGCACGGTTTGCTTTTGTTTTGAGGGAGTAAGAATTCCATCCTCTTTCTCTTATAAATGCTAAAGTCAAAAGAAGAAAGAAATAGAAATAATTGAGGAATTTTCTAGATTTTTGCTAGGTGTCCAATTCTTAATGAAAATTAATAAAGAAAACCCATAAAATCTCTTCCCTCAAATATGATGGCTGGCCACCTCAACTTCTTTCTAGAATTTGATATAAATGGGTGGGTCTCATAACTTTACTTAATTGCATTTTGACCTAAAATTTTTCTTAATTGCATTTTGACCCCAAAACTTTCTGTCTATTCTGTTTAGATTCAATCTGAAGTGTGGGGAGTGAAATACTTTATTTTAAGTTGTTCTATTATTTAAAAATAATTCTGGGTCATTTTTGGATCCCAGGCAGTGGAATTCCATAATTATCCCCAAAGTTGTCATAAATTACGATTTTGCCATTACTCTTATTTTCAATATTCCAAAATATTTTTCAACTCTTTCTTTTCACCATAATTTCACATAAAATTAACTAACTTAATCCTCCCAGGTCTGGGTCAGAAATTCTTAAATTAGCCGGACTATTATTTCCCCGGCAATGTAATTAACACCAGTACTTTCTGAGACAGTATCTTAAAAGTGGCCCGGTTGAAACTCAAAAATTCTTGAATATTACTCTCTATCATTCTATGTATATTTTAATAATCGATTAAGCCTATTCATACTTCAATTAATAGCATATCCGTTACTATAATCCGTTATATCCATATTGTCTTCTGTACTTTCTCACTATCCATTGCTTTGTCTACTGAGGTATTACTAAAATCTGTCTAAATCCACCATATAAGATCTGATGGTCCCATTTTTCGATCTCTTACTCCAGTAAATGTCAGGTAGTAAATAAGGTACCAAATGAAAGCTGAGATCAAGACGAAACCATAGGAACTGAAATCACTCAATTTGGAGTTCAAATGAGAAAGTTGTAACCATTTTAAATT
This sequence comes from Aleurites moluccanus, assembly GCA_948193065.1. Taxonomy (NCBI): domain Eukaryota; kingdom Viridiplantae; phylum Streptophyta; class Magnoliopsida; order Malpighiales; family Euphorbiaceae; genus Aleurites; species Aleurites moluccanus. The sequence goes on along the minus strand of CANXYC010121340.1, from coordinate 7,457 downwards.
CTTAACTAACATGATCACGAGTGTTATTTTGAACAGAAATATGCCACACCCCGACTTCTGTGATATGATGGTCCTAGGGTAAAGGTAGACTTAAAGCTACCATAAACCCGTAGAACACTCATATCCTGAATCTTATACATAACATATATCCATATCATACATAATTATCATACTTATTTCTATGAATCATATAATAATCATTCATGCATTTCCATACATCATCATATGATTTTCTCTTATTCCTTACCGATCAAAAAATACATCCCACATCAATAAGGAACAAGGGCAACCCACAATGTATGAATTTAGACATTAAAATAATATCATCCTCAACATCTAACTACGGAGCTTTAGAGTATAATCCTCATACATATAAATACCATAATACAAAATGATATACATCAAAAGAATTACATAGTCTTCTTGGAGGAATGAATCAATAAGCTCTGTCTTCTATGTTAGCTCCCTCTCGAGCTACACTATCACCTGAAATCTACAGAAGAGGAGTGAGCCTTCAACTTAGTAAGATATAAACATGCAATACAAAGATTAAGCCAAAGGAACATAGGTATGGAAGTTTCATAAGGTTATGCTTATAAGAACAAAAGTGCTCACAATCAAATAACACTATCAAATCATGTGATAGAACTATCATCATCATCAGAATACATCAATAGCCTTGCTACCTTATCATAACATAATGCATAAGTAGCCTTGCAATCTTATCATAACACATCATCAGAATGCATCAGTAGCTTTGCTACCTTATCGTAACACATCATCAGAACGCATCAGTAGCTTTGCTACTTTATCGTAACACATCATTAGAATGCATCAGTAGCTTTGCTTCCTTATTATAACACAGCATGGAAATTCATTTAATAAGTTAACAACACAATATTTCATAACGTGAGAATCATATACATGTACGTTAGGAAGGATTGAATAATCATTTTCAAGGAAACAACATGCATATACAATGTTTATACTTACCTCAAAGCAATTCCTTGCAAAATATTCTCTCTTATAATATGAGAAGCACAAATTATTCCTTAGTCTCTTATAGTTTCCATTCCTAAATCAAATTCCAATATCCACAAATTAGGGTTTAATCATACATGTTCATATGGTTGTAATCTTTATGATTTAATTATCTTGAGAAATCTTATTATGCTTCCTAACATCCATTTTAACATCTCTTAGAAGAACATTAAAGATTGGGATGAATAACTACTATTCACCTAAAACCCTAAATCCTTGGACATTTTATGTAAGTCATAGTAAATTCTATTTAAGGCTCTTATACATCTATACATAACTTATAATCATCTATTCTAGCTATAGATTAGATTAACTTGAACTTTGAAATGAGTTTTGAAAAATTACCTTAAAATCCTAGAATGGAGATTCTTGAGATATCTGGATTCTTAAGTTCTTAAATGTATCAATCCTTCTTTCTTGTGTTATTATGATGAAATAAATGTTAGAGGATGAATACTAATGAGCTGGTAGGAGGTTGGGACCATTTATGAACAAAGAGGAGAAGAAGAGTTGAAAATGGAAAGGTTTTAAATGAAAAACGGAGCTATTATAAATATAGGCTCGATACTTTCACGCTCGTGAAAAGGGCCTTCACGACCGTAAAAGGAGCTATTCACGTCTGGGACAAAAGATTTTCACGGCTGTGAAGTGACTTTTTCTACCCGTGAAGACAAATCTGAAGAGTTGACCAATTTACACAGAAGCTTTTCTCACAGTGGTGAATGATGTCTTACGCCCGTGAAGAACACTTTATGCCCGTGAGGAAACTCCACACTCGTGAAAGGCTTGCTGATGAGAATCTCTCATGTTTCTCCATTCTAACTTATCCAAACTCAATCAACTTATATATAAACATGTTTAACACCTCAAAATCAGTCATAACTCATTATGTCTCAATATATAATCATTGTAAGAGTAATTTATACTCAATCATGATAAATTCTAGATTATTTACCATGCATATACACATACGTTCCAAGTATTTACTCTAATGTTCCAAGTATTGGGTATTACAAAATAACTCCTTATCCGGTGATCAAAATCAAGCAAATCTAGTGTCCATAAACTCTCCTCATGGTAGACTACAAAGTGGCGTGAGAGGTATCGATCACATCCCTCTGGCTTGGTCGAAAATAGTGGCCAAAGTTGCTTCACCCATCTTCTTCTCCTTCTTCTTCTTCATCTTTTTTCTCATTTCCTTCAATATGCTAGTAGCCATCCCGAGGTCCCTTTTTATTTATTTATTTATTGAAAATTTATAAACAAATTATTTTAAGTGTAAAAATTATAAATAAATAGTCAATAGAAATCTTGTAAAATGTACTTCATTTTGATATATTAAAACTTGAAAAATAATTTCTTTTCAAATTAATAAAAATTATTTAAATATAAATTTAGTTTCCAAAAATTCTTAAAAATTAATATTATATAATAATATAATAAAATAATATTAAATTTAAAATCAAAAATCAAAACTTAAAAGTTATTTTTCTTTACTTTTAAATAATTATTTCTTTAAAATAATTTTAATTCCAAAGTGTATTTTATATTCATTATTTTAATTAAATATTCTTAAAATAATTATTATTTTTCAATAAAATATATTTTTAAAATAATTCAAAATTAAGGGTGTTACAATTTTTCCCTTCAGAAAATTCATCCTCAAATTTTTCCAAATTAATTTACGCTATGATTGCTCAAATTATGCTAACCACTCTGATCTAATTCCTAAATACTTTACTAATCCATTCAGTTTATTCCTCAAGAATTCACTAATATATAATTATTTTCTACAAGATTCCATTGATCCTATAACTAAATTGCTCTTTGCGTCAACTTGATCAGTTATATTCCTAAATAAATTCTCAAATTTAAATATCGGAACTCTAATAATATTATCCATTATATCATTGTGTCTCCATTTGTAAAATAAATATTTACTAAAAACTCCAATTCCATCAATGTTTCTCTATTTGTAAAATAAATACTTACTAAAAAAAACAACAATTCCATTAATAAATAATTTTTCATTATCATTATTTCTCTAAAATATCCATTATCAGAATCAAGTAAATTTGGTGTCTATAAACTCTCCTCATGGCAGACTACAAAGTAGTGTGGGAGGTGTTGACCACCTCCTTCCGATTTGGTCGAAAATGGCGGCTAAAGTTACTCCACCCATTCTCATTTTCTTCAATAAATTAAAAATCTTCTCCTCATTTGCTTTAGTAGATTAAAAATCTGCCGACAGCCATATAGAGTTGGTCCATTTTTTTTTTTATTTTTTTGAAAATTTGTAAAAAAATCATTTTAAATTCAAAAATTATAAATAAATAGTTAATAGAAGTCTTATAAAATTTACTTCATTTTCACATATTATGTAATATCTGCCATTTTGTAGTATTTTTATTGATTTTGTATGTTTGGAGAACCTATTAAAATTTTAATAAGAATGTTGAGAATTTCAGAAATTTCTGTTTGGATGCTGCAGGATTTTGTGATGATCATTTCATGTTCTTAAAGACATAATTTGATAAAGTGCAAAACATGAAAGTTGTTAATTTATGTCTTAGATATAATTCGGTTAAATGGTTTGGCAAAATTCTTTGTATGTGATGAGTTGTGTCTATTTGAGTAAGACTGGTCTGGTTGAGAATTTCTGTAGGGATGCAGTGTCTGTTTGGAATTACTGGGAATGACTGAGGCAGAATTAGCTAAAGTTGTGAACATGAAAAATGTTCCTTTGTATGTTGAGATGATGACTGTAAAATTTCAGAATTTTTGGATGAGTATATCTCAGTGGAGAGTGATTTGTATCAGGGTTGTTCGGTTAGATTTTGGGGCAGGAGTCTGGGTGACTTTTGGAGAGTCACTACGGTTTGTGTGTTGAATATTTTGATTTGAAATTTTGATATGTTGTGCTCCTGCATGTTGACTTTAAGTGATAAAAAGAATTAGTAAGTTTGGATAATTGTAGCTCATTTGCGAGCTGGCTAAGTGTGGGATGTTTAGGCAGGAGTTTAACTTAGAAGAATTTATTGTGGCGAGCCAGTATAATGCGAGGAGGTATTTTGCGGAATGGAAATGCGAAGTGGTATAATGGCGAAGTGGCGAAGTGAGTTTACCACAGTGGCATTTGGCGAAGAGGATTTGGCGAAGAGATTTGGCGAAGAGGATTTGGCGAAGAGCTAAGGCGAAGAGCTTTGGTGAAGAAGATAAGGCGAAGCGTTATGCGAAGATAGAATGTGCGAAGTGGCAGTTCGCGAAGGGGCGAAGAAGCATTGCCAAGGTGGCTTATGCGAGAAAGAGTTGCAAGGAGAGTCAGGCGAGGCAACATGTGCGAGGTAGCATTGCCGGATCTAGAATGGCGAGCTGGCTTAGGCGAGGGAGCTTTGCCGAGCCAGTTTGGCGTGTTTCTAGGGCAGTGTCTATTTAAACCCAGTGAACCCCAGTAGCATTCCACGATTTTCTTTCTTTCTTCCTTTGTTTAATTTCAGTCTTTTTCTCAAATTTATTCCATTTTATATTCTAAGACATTAATACTCAGATTAATGCAATAGACTTCTAGATTAGTCTATAGTAAGGCAGAATCATCAGATTTGAGCAGTATTTGTAGAAATCTCAGTTTGAAGGAAATAAGGTAAATTTTCTCCCTAAGTTATTTTCTTTGGATTTATTTAAGTTTATGGGTTAGGATAATTAATTCTGAGTATGCAAAATTTCTTTCTAGTAATCTGAAGCTATTAATGGTAATTAATGTGGGAGAAATTTGAAGGTTGAGATTGCCATGAACAGTAACTCCGAAAATTAAATGCAAATTAAATGCAGTTTTCTTTAAGAGATAAATGAAATTATTGTTGGAGTTAAGAATAGGGATTCTAAGATAATTAATTATTAGAAAATCATGTGAATATTATTGGTTTGGAAAAACCCTAATTTTTATATATTTGGGGAATTTCTTAGGAGAAGAAATTTGAATTGATTGAGGAATTAATTAAGCAGAATTTTGAGGAGGAATTAAGAGAAATTTGTGTAAGAAGTAAGTATGAATATTTTATTTGATTATTGCTCTTTGAAATTAAGTAACCAAGTATGCTTACAATTGATTATTCTATTGTATGTATTTATATACTTGTATAATGAAAATGGCTTGATCAAATTTCTTGGATCAAGTCCATTTGTTCTTGCTTGCTAACCCGATTTGAATGATGTTACATGATGATGGTCTTTGCGACCAATATGCTTCTTATGATTTTGAAACCCATGACCCATGGATAGAACGCTCTTCCCAATGAGAGTAAATTCATTGGTCCGTTGTGCACTTTGGGAGCCCAGCCGATAGGGATCTTATCGGTGTTCCACCTAGAGGGGGCCAGGAGCTCTAGGTGCATACCTGGCCAAGCATGTGTGCACGTTGAGGTAGCAAGGCTACCGATACGTATGTTATGATATGTGATCAGTTCTAGCAGATGAGATTTGATAATGCCATTCTTTGTGGGCATTTTATGTACTAAATATGAACCATGATTTGAATTTGACATGATTTGATATAGCCCATCCATTATGAAAACCACATTTCTTTCAAGTAAAGCTCATGACCTCTTTCATGCTTATATGTATAATTAATTGTTCATGACCGTGATTCTATATTTAATTCTTATTATATAATGTTAATATCTTACTGAGTTGAAGGCTCACTCCTATTCTGTGGATTTCAAGTGATAGCGTAGCTCGTGAGAGGGCTAATAGAGAAGATCAGGCTTCTTGATTTATTTACTCCAAAAAGCTCCATTGTAATAATTCTTTTGAGATATTTTGTATATATATATATTAATGGTATTACGGTACAATATGTATTGGAGTGAACTCTAGAGCTCCGTAGTTAGTCTTTTGAGGATACTAGAATATTTTGGATGTATGATTGTTATCTTTTGGATACTCTTGTTCCTCAGTGATGTGGGATGTCTCTTATGATCATTAAGAAATAAGAAAAAGATATGAAATGATAATAGAAAGTTGTAATTTATTTTAATTATATGCATGAACATGATAAAAGTATGGTAAATATGATATTGTAATTTATTAGATGTTGATGAGATTTATGATTTGTGAGTTCTACGGGTTTATGGTGGCCTTAAGCCTATCCTTGCCCTAGGACCGTCGCACCACTGGAGTTGGGGTGTGACACAAGATAAATATAGTAATCACATGAAATAATTATCATTTGTTTGAGAATATTATGGAACTTTATTTAATAGGTCAATAATACAATATCATATTTGTGAACATTAGAAAGGCTTGGACAAATTATTTCAAAGAAACAATATGCATATGCAATGTTCATACTTACCTCTACACAAATTTATACTTGTATTCCCCTCAATAGCTTGATCATTCAATAATCTCCTCAAATTCTTTAGTTCTCTTCTCCTATGAAAATTTCCCCAAATATTGAAAATTAGGGTTTTCCTTAATCAATAATACATAATATGATTCCTTATAATTTTAACCATCTTATAGTTTCTATTTTTGATTCCCAACATCAATTTAATTCATCTTTTAAAGAAAAATCTGAATTAAATTTCGAATTTACTGTTCACGTCACTATTCATGATAATCCTTAATTTTTAGTTTCTCCCACATTAATTACAATTAATAGCCTCAAAATGCTTGCAATAAATCCTATATACTCATAATTAACTATCCTAACTACCAGAATTTATTAATCTAAAGAGATAATGACATTTGAAGAAAAAATTACTCCTTGAGAAAATCTGCTTGAAATTGAAGATTGATGCCTTAAAATATGATGATTTAATGATTTAATGCATTAATTTTAAATATTAATGCATTAGAAAATAAATGGAACAAATCTAAGAAGAGAGGAAGAAGATAAATTCGTGAAGAAATTAGCTACTGGGCATCTGGTTAAATAGGCTACTGCCTCTCAAATATGCTCGCCAGCTCGCCTCGCCAATCCGTTTCGGCAATGCCACTTCACCAAAGCCACTTCCCCAATCCCACTTCGCATATGCCACTTCGTCAAACTCTCCTCGACTAAATCCACTTCGCATATGCTACCTCGCCAATGCCTCTTTGTCAAACTCACCTCGCCTATTTTCATCTCGCATATGCCACCTCGGCATTGCCTCTTCGCCAAACTCGCCTCGCCTAACTCCACTTAGCATATGCCACCTCGGTAATGCCTTTTCGCCAAATTCGCCTCGCCTAACTTGTCACACCCCAACTCCAGTGGCGCGACGGTCCTAGGGCAGGGGTAGGCTTAAGGCCACCATAAACCCGTAGAACTCACAAATCACAATTCTCATTAATGCCAAATAAATTATAACATCATATAATTTCCATATTCATACATATAATCAAAGGGATTCAATCATATCCTTCTATATTATTCT